>SMSR01002391.1:5929-27092 GCA_019453355.1 Ceratina japonica
TCTAAACTTGAGTTAACTATAATATAAATGGAATGTATATCGAATAGTGTAAAAAAATATTATGTATTCATCATAAAAATTTATGATACTCTAAACTTGAGTTAACTATAATATAAATGGAATGTATATCGAATAGTGTAAAAAAATATTATGTATTCATCATAAAAATTTATGATACTCTAAACTTGAGTTAACTATAATATAAATGGAATGTATATCGAATAGTGTAAAAAAATATGATGTATTCATCATAAAAATTTATGATACTCTAGACTTAAGTGAACTATAATACGAATGGATGTACATTGAATAGTGTAAAAAAATGGTCGATGAATCGATTCTCGATTTTTCGGAGGAGTTCTCACGGCACTGTGTATGTACTCTGGCAACGAGCCGCGATCAATCCTGCCCGTTGATCCTCGGGACGCGTCGGTAGCCAGGGAGCACGTTTGGCCGCACGTGAGCCGCATTTTCGTCCGCGGTCTCGTCGCGATGGAAAGACGGTGGCCGGTGTTGTCCTGTAGTCTTGTACCGATGAATCCTCTCTAGTCGCAACGGGCATATCAATGAATGAATGGGCGAAAAAGGTGGCCGCGACGCCGCACGATCCGTCTCGCCGCTTTAGAACGGCGTCACACGCCGTTTGTCGTACGCTAATTGCTTCTCGGTAACGAACCACTTCCTTGCAAACTGCCTCGACGTGATTGCGTTTGCCCGGTTCAGGGAAACGTCCGTTCCATTAGAATCATTCGATCCGTCCCGACCGACCGATCGTGTCACTATGCACACAAGCCGATCGGGCAAAACCCGCCGAGGCTTCTTTTAGATATTTCAAACTCACGCGGTCAACTAGCGGCCGGAATTTCTTTCGCCCTTTTTACGCCGGCGGAACGTACAGTACGGCTATTGTTCGGGCTTCACTTCGGCGCGGGAAGTCGGTGACGTTTCTTGCACAGCGGAGAAGTTCCCTTATTTGAGAACAATCTGAATGTTAGGGAACGTGGATGAGTTTTTCTCCGATACGAGTCCGTATTGTCTCGGCGACGCTTCCGTATTCTACTGCCGACGAGATTTCTTTCTCCAGATACCGCAGGAACAGTTTTGCATAATATTGCAAATCGTCGTCGGCGTTACCCGAAGGGGATCGTTCGAATTTCGCAATGACTGCAGCGATCGTACGTTCCGGCATACGCGGAGTCCACCGTGACTCACTCATCTGTGTCATAGGAGTGATCGGTACGGAACTCTCGAAATTGCCGCTGCGGGCGGTTTAACAAAACGTGTCCAACAGTGTAAAAAAAAAAAAAAAAATTGCGTGTTCGCTGTATCACGCGGACCGGAGAACCGATCAAATTGATCGTTCGAAATCGCTTTGCGTATAACTCTCTCGCGTACGGAAGGCAAGAGGAGCGGAGCGGACCGTTAAACTTTTCATTAAAACAGAACTCGATCGGTTGACTTTTTGCAAGCCACGCGGTTTTTCCCGCTCGCGTAAAAATCTCGGGAGTAATCTTCGACAATCGCGGCGTTTCTATAGGGTTAAGCCGGCGCTCGTATTTTCGGAGCGGAACTGTCGATATTTTCAATTCCATCCGCGATAAAAATTGGTTCCGAGGGTGTAGCGACACTCGAGCGTGGATATGGGCAAGGGTGCAGTTCCGGTATCGCGTTTCCCCAAAGCTCCGGCTCGCTAAGATATCCTTTTTGCGGCTCGAGTGGCACACACAGGTATACCATACGTACCAGTGAACTTCGGCCGGGATTCGAGAGTCTCTGGCCGAGACCTCGCGATAACTTATGCGCTACGTGCTCCCCGTGCACGGCGTGCCGGCGGAGTCCTCGTTTTTAGATCAAAAGTTCGAAAGTGGTGCACGCGTCGCGGATGCCGGCGAGCAACGTCGAGCCACGTCGTCGGGCCCGAGAGTTCACGTCGGGCATCGGCTTTTGAGACATTCGAACTGCGTCGGACGCCGCCGAGTCGTCTGCACGCGAGCTGCATTTCAGCGGCTAGACCACGAGNGTTTTGAGACATTCGAACTGCGTCGGACGCGCCGCCGAGTCGTCTGCACGCGAGCTGCATTTCAGCGGCTAGACCACGAGCCAGTTTCTAGGCGGATCGGCGTGTCTCGTTGGCGATTTAGCACGGAACTCGTTGCTTATTGGCGCGCGTCAAATAGTTTTCTAGAGATGAACGCGATATACGTACAGTGAAAGACGGAGAGAGAGAGAGAGAGCCCGAAAATTACTTTCGCACAGTTTTCCCTCCGGGTTCAAGGACGGCGCGGCGCGAAGGTCGGGCACCCGCGAATCTCCGAGTCGAAGAAGACACCCATCCGCCGCCGCAACGGATAAGGCAATCGCGAGATGCTCACCGGAATAAACTCAACTTCCACTCGCGTGTCGTACATGGAGCGATGGGGGCACGGCTACGTGCTTTTACGATAATTCACCGGGAAACGCTCCTCGGCCGACGCGAGTGATCTCTTCGCGATTTCACTTTCGAAAGTTCTTCCCTTAACAGCGATACGGACTAATTGTTTGTCAGCCGGCGACGTGTTTCTTTCGCGGCGTCCGTTTCGTTTCAGAGCGCGCTCGTGGGAAACGCGGACGAGCGGCGGGGCAACGCGCGGGGATTATTTAGACGGATGGCGAGGTATTTACAGGCGATTAGGAAATATATATGTACACCCGTTTATGCACGGAATGACAACTAAATCTGATGAAAGTTTACGGCCGTGGAAAATTTACGCGGGACTCCGGCACACATAGCTAATAAATTGTGACGAGTAGATGTATAAGCCATTTTCTACAAATCACTCGTGCCGTAAAAATTCATTTTACGAATGCAATCGCATAGTTGATTCACCGCAACAAAAGGAAATGCGATTCGTTACATTATTATCATTAATATTTCATCTATTTCGGAATCCTCCTTCCGTTCTTTTGCCGAGCACGCTCGATAATGGCAGGCGGATTTCGTTATTCCGAATTCGCATAGCAACTTTCGTTAATAACGCAGCCTCGAGGAAACGCGATTTTATTACCCGATTCTCGTTTCGAGTGGACGATTTTACTTAGCACTTCTCATTAGTTAGCGGCCATAATCTTATCCGCCGCGCGCATCTAGAATTCTACGATCTCTACGCACTGGTGATCGTAGTCGCTTCACCGAAATCAGGAATCAGGAACAACCGGACGTCGAGGTATTTTATACGTGTCGTGCACTTGGCAGCCGGTGTATGTAGAACGGAGTGCAGTAAATCGAGCGCATTGCCATGAACAACGTATGACCCTGACTCTGCATCAAAACTCGCGTCCACTTTCGGACTTCTCCGGTGCGCGCGTCCGCGTGCGCACGTATATACGTGTGTACGTATGCATGTATATAGCCACGCAGACGGCGTGCGTTCCGTTTCGTCATTAATAGAGAGGTAGCGGAGAATTGATGGGATTCCTCGCTCTTTACGTTTTATATCATTAGTTCTTGCGGGCCCGTTCATCGACAGTCGTGTGCAATAATTTTTAAACGATCTTCTTGCCCGCGAGTAACATTTCCGATGGCGAGATATTTAATTTATTGCGCCGACAAGACCTATGTATATCTGGTATGGATCGAGGTTTAAGACTGTATGAAAAAGTAATCGTGAGAGCGGCGCGCGGCGCGTCTATAGCGCGGACTGTATTAACGCACGATTCGTGCTTTTAAAATGTTCTCTTATACGCGGAGAATCGCTCTTGACCCACTCTCTCTGGTATATACAGTAATGCCTAGTAAATTTACGATTATGGCACGAAACCGGATACGGACAGAAGAATCCCCGATGAAAATCTAATTGTGAGACTGTCGCTGACGTCCACGAGATAATTTAATATTCCTATACTCGCGGTCGAAGTCCTCCTCCTCCTCCTCCTCCTCCTCCTCCCTTCCTTTCGTTTAACGCGTGAAACTTCTGTCTCCTTTTTATCGGCCTGCATAATGCATGCTGGCTTCGCGTTGCCACATTATTGTCGAGCACGGACTCGAACATCGGGTTCTAGTAAGGAATCCTTCAGCTTCCCTGGGGTTCACGTGCACGGCAGAAGAAAAATCTTAACTGCGCTCCTTGCATTTCTCCACCGGGTTCCACGTATTTCCGTTTATCTCATACAGCCGCTAAGCAACTATTACCTGGAAGAAATCGTTTGTTGGCAACCGTGGCTGCCGTTGAACGCGAGCGCGTGCCGCAATCGTGTCGAAGATTAACAGTCCTCCTCTCGCAAACCCTGTACTTCGAATTTGTAAACCGCGCTGAGCCGTAATATGTTGCTGAGGAACAAAAATCTGAAAGCCTTTCCTGGAATTTATTATTGAAGTAAAAATTTCGATATTTTCATTTCAATGTGTCAATTTCGTACAAAGCATTTTTAGAAGATACAAATGTATGTCTTATTTTTATGTTTTGGTATTTCCATTTTTTTTTCAAGTAAAAGCAATGTAAGTGTTTTGAAGTAGACTTGAAATCCGAAAGCCTTTCCTGGAATTTATTACTCAAATAAAAGTATAGAATTTTTCAATTCAGTTAATGTGGCAATTTCGTACAAAGCGTTATTAGAAGATACAAAACTGAGTCTTATTTTTATATTTTGGTATTTCCATTCTTTTTCAAGAAAAAGCAATGTAAATGAAAATACTTCAAAAGAAGTAGACTTAAAATCTGAAAGCATTTCCTGGGATTTATTATTAAATTGAAAATTTAGGATTTTTCAATTCCATTAATGTTCGTACAAAGCCTTTTTAAAAGACAGATATCTACGTTTTATATTTTCGTATTTTCATTTTTTTTCAAGTGAAAGCAATGTAAGTGTCTTAAAGTAGACTTAAAATCTGAAAGCCTTTCCTGGAATTTATTACTAAAATAAAAATGTAGAATTTTTCAATTCAATGTATCAATTTCGTACGAAGCGTTTGTAGAAGATACAAATCTACGTCTTATATTTATATTTTCCTATTTCCATTTTTTGTAATTAAAAGCAACGCGTCTTGAAGTAGACTTAAACTAATTGATCAATTTACGCGTAAATAACTTATCGACACTCGGGATGTGATTTCTCGCGAATCGCAAGGTTCGCCGTCTGGTTCATTAGGCTTAAATTAGCTATTTTGTATCGTCGCGGCGGTCTGTTATTGAAGTGCGCGAGAGGGAAGAAGACGAGAAGGATGAATTGGCGGTCGCAAACACGTCGTCGTCTGAGTGGTAACCTATTATTTGTGTAGCTCGCGAGTTAACTTCGTCCATTACTTCGCATTAACAGAGTGGTCTGTTTTTTCTTCGTTTCGTTCCTTCCTAACCCTTTCGTCCTCCCCTTTCCGTTCCCGCATCCGTCCGCCGTTCTACTCGCTCCTCTCGCTTATGTCGTTTCTTTATCCATGCAGACGCGCGCTGCAGGTAGACTTGTCCCAAGGGGCAAAAAATGCTTTGTCGAATTCGGCCGAGATTCATCATTCTAGTGTGACTCCGGACACGCAATCTAGACATTACTGGTCGCACTTGCCGCTTTTTTCTAACGAGCGCTCGCGCGCGCTTATGCCGCGCAGAAAGAGCTACGCGCGCATATAAAAAACGGTTACGATGATTAAGCATGTCCAAGTCGCGGCTCTAGAAAAAGCGGCTTACATTAAAAATTGCATCTTAAATTAGGGCAATCAATTTTTTTTCTACCACCTGATTCAACTCCCAAGTATAATACAAATGACTATTTTTAATTAAGAATCTGTTAATTTATGTACAATGAAGACTTACTACTAATGTCGCATTAGAGGTCACATGCAATAAAAATTGACAGGACATGAAAATTTATACCAGTTCTTTTATAAGAATTATTTATTAAAGAAATACAAATAATTATCTTTGAGTAGAGATTTAAATACAATTAACTCTCAGAATTAGTGTCACGTTAGACGCGACAGTGCAATAAACATTGAAGGGTCACGAAAATAGCACCGAGGATATATGATGAAGAACGTCATACATTATTCTAACTATATTTTCATCTGTCCATCGGCTCTCGGGAATCGACTTAAGGCTTGATTTATTGGCGATTTGAACTAGTTTCGTCAAACGCAGCTACTTTTCCTTTGAACGATTCACTTGTAAGAAAGGTATGACAGGCATCGGAATTTATTGCACAATTTCGAGAGTCGCTGCAAAGAAATTACTTGGCGATGATTGAGCGTAAATACTAGACGGCAGGAGTAATATAAATCACTTCGCGCGTTGCCCGGGAATAAAGCGTATCCTGGTGAACTTCACGGATGAAGATCACGTTTTCATGCGCCTAATTCGTCCATATTTCTTATCCAATAATATATCTCTCCGCGCGTTCCACACTCGACGGCAACCGCGTTTTCCTGATTAAGTTCAAATCGTCATTCCGCTGAATTAACAACAATCATTCAAGATATCATAGATATAAACCAACGTCGCCAATCATAGCGATCGAACGTGCGATTAGACCGTAAAACATCAGCAGGAGTAGCGTTTATTTAACGGACGCGTAAATAAGTCAAAGGGTAGGCAGGAGCGTCGATATCATTCTCGATCGCGTAGCAAACGTATCGAGTTTTCACGATCGAGAGGCGACCGCGGTCCCGGCGAGGGCAGGACGTGGAACGGCTATAAAACATATCGATGCTTAATCCTGTCAGACAGGCCGAGTGTCGGCGCGACAACGCAAATAGCACGCGCGTATATAAACCGTGCGGCGGCGTTGCGGATATATCCACGTGGGTCTGGCCGTCACGAATCCTAAGATTTCCACTTGGACGCGTAGCGAATTTATTGACGCGCGGATCGAACGGCGGCCGCGGGCCCGCTCTCGGGCCTGAGCGACGGGAGAATATCTCGATTACGGGGAACGAGTTTAGATCCGCGATAGCGGCGAGCTAATTATATGTTGATACCGCGGTAACGCGCGTCCGATTGCGTCGCTGAGAAGCACGTGCCGGCTGTCTTCTTAGCCGGCGCGGCTGCTGCAATCTTCCTGCCATAGCCAGCCACAGGTATGCCTATTTACCGAGTAGTTGAAACGCGATGGTAATAGCGTGACAGCGAGTAAGACGGATGTTAGGCATGACGTCGCACGTGCGCGTCAGCGAGCGCAGCACCGGCGACGACGGAGGTAGGCAAGGTATCCGCCTAAACCTGCCGTAGGCGTACTGGTTATCCGTCGCGTCGCGGACGTGCCATTAATTAGGTACACCGGGCATCGGGTAGGCCTTTAACGGTATACGGGAGACACGTCGCCATTAACGCGAACGCCCCGACGACGATTCGACGTCGCGGCCGAGAAGACGATCGGCTCGTTACGAGCTGAGTCGCAGAGGCGAGGCGCGAGCCTAGGGAAGCGAGACTACGCGATCGCGAGGTCACGCCTCGACCGACACGTGGGAAAAAAAAGTATGGCCCCGGCGGTGTCTCTCGGTAAATATAGGCGCAGCCCGAGACGACGACGGCGACGTTCGCCGCGTAAAAATCGCCAGACGGGGCATGTTCCGAATAACAGTAAAAGAACGGTTTATTTGCATTTCGCTTGTAAACCAGCCGGCCGCGTCGCATCGTCTCGGCTACCTCTCGTCCGGCCGATTCATCATTCCGAGATGGATTTTGACACTTTCGGACTCGCCGCCGCTTTCTGCGGCTTCGGTCCCTGCGAAGCTTCATAAAAATTCTACATGTCGCGAATTGTAATTACAATGTAGATCTTTCGTTTCTCAATACGATTCGAAGAGTATTTACGAGTGTCAGTTTGCGCGGAAAGAAAACAGCGAAGTCAGTAACCTCTGTCATTAAATTCGCGGAATCGTGGATCGATAAGATTTCCGACGGATGTGCGCCCGATCATAAATACGATCGTATCGTCATCGGATCTCTGCGTCCCTGCTAGGTAAAAGGGAGCACACCGTGGAGCGGAGAAAGGGAATGAGGAATTCCCCGTAAAGACAGCGGTTAAAATTATAACCATTTAACGACTGTGAGAACACAGCGCAGAATGTCGACGGGCGCGCACGAGGGCACGGGAAGAACGAATCGGGAGATAAAGAGTCCGGCGCGCTGATAGAAAGAAACGTAGCCGGGAGAGACGCGAAGGTAGACCTCTTGTCCGTGGCATTGTGCGTCCGGTGTGCCTATCCGGAGCCGCATTTCTTGCTTAAAGTAGCAGCACACGCAGGAGCCACGCAGCTTCTTGGAGGCCGCTCGGTTCTCCTACCCGGGCTCGCGCGACGCTCGCACCTGCCAACTAACTAGTCGAACCTGATTAAACTCTGCCCTGTGTGTCGTATGACATGCCCCTGCACCCTCCCCGTTGCGCCTTAACCTCGACCACCTCCACCTCTAACTTCCCGTTAACCCCTTCCTCCTCCTCCGCTTCGGCTTCAATCGCGTCCTCTCCTCCTCGCGCGTTCGCTTCTATGATCCGGCTCTTTTTCTCTCCTACTTCGCTCATATATATATATATCGGCCTCCCTTTTCTCTTCTTACCGTTCCCTCTTCTTTGTCCGCCCGTGTCTCTCGCTCTCCGTCTACCCATCTTTGATCTCCCTTTTTCCCTCTACATACTCGGTCCGCGTCGACCGTTCTTCCCGTGGCGTTCGCTAAGGCGGGAGAAGAGTTACAGGATCACCGATACCATATCCGACCTGCTCGCGATCTCCACCGCCGACGTAGAAATACGTACGAGTTGGCCAAATGCCTCTTCCCGATTCGTTACGCCGCGAGATGGTACGCTCGAGATTAGGGGAGCGAGCTACCCTTTCCTATGGGATCGCCGGGGACCGTCTTCCAGGCCGCGTTTTTCTTCGGAACGCCACTTTTCCGCTCAAGCTCGATCATTCGGGACCATTCGAGACGTGGCGACGCGAGAGAACTCGGGATCGGCTACTTTTACTACGCTCGCTGTTTTGGAATCGAGAACATGATTAGATTTATAAAAAGTTAAAAATTAAACCAATTATAGACAATTATGTATAAAAATGTTATTATTAGACTGTGGCTTGCAATTATAAGAAAATATAAATAATTCATGTAATGCGGATAATCTAAAATGCATATTGCAATGAGTATTTTATTTTACATAAGAATCCGCAATTTAATACTGTTTTTGAAATCGCTATTTTATTTCAGTTCGAAAGGACGAAAATAAATTTAACACAGTAAATTGCTGGGACGAACTGTGTTGCAGAAATCGGAGGGACCTTCGGTAAACCGTAGAACGTGATTGGTGATGGGTCAGGTCAGAAATCCTGCCAATCCCGTTCCTACTAATTTGATTAGACGATTAACCGTGTACAGCGTTCGGTTTAGTTTGATTAGATTCGCTTCGACACGACGCAAGTCGTAACGAACTCGAACGGTACTCGATGTAAATGAAAATTACGCAAATGCGTCAGTGCGGTTCATCGATCCTGCGATTCCGATGAACTTTTGAACGTTGATTGACGAGTTCAACGTCTTTAAATATATTTTTTAGTTAGTAGACCGTCAATGAAAAGTACTCATTTAACGAAGTGCATTTTTTGTATAATTTCAACATTGCGATATTAACTTGATATTTTGCATATCTTTATGCNAACAAGTACTCACTTAACGCAGTGCATTTTTTGTATAATTCAAATATTACGATATTAAATTCTGATATTTTGCATATCTTTATGCGCCGCATGCATCGTTTATATTTTTTTTATAAGTGCATAAAATTCGCCTTTCGACGTATTCAGATTAATTCCATGCGATGGCACAGTTTTTAGCAGTTTGGGATTAGAATACGTACATTCCTTACAAATGCCAAATGGTTGAGTTGGACTAGTTTTCTTGCGCACGTACATTGTTGTGGCAGACGCTATTGCAGGTGACATTTTACCCGGAAATGAGGGTGAATGAAAAAGTTTCCTCCCGGGAGTGCTTCTGCTCCTGCCCTTTCGCTATAACAGCGTCGAATGCATGCGACACGAAACCCCGATGAACCGTGGGACCCGGTCACCGCACAACACCGTGTCCCCGCGCGCTGCGCTCACGTATATGTATGTATGCATAAAACAATAATCCTCCCGGAGAAAATATGAACGCGCGCGCGCGTACTCTTACAGCGCATTACGGTTCTACTTTGCATAGAATATGTTCGGGCCGCGTTACGCGGAGCCCCGCGCTAATATGCATGCGTAATTCGCGTTCACGCGCATAATTATTCTGCCTCACGAGTAACTGAAGTTACGGGGAATTTCTTCCTACTGCGTTTATGGTTCCAGATTCTTTAACTCGCCTCTGCTTTAGTGCACTCTCAATTACATAGAGGAAGCGCAGCACCAATTAGCATAGAAAGGAATCGTTGAACATTTGATTTGTCAGAAAGTCATTTTATTCACTAACACTCCATTTTAACAAACAATGTTCAGTTTCGTACTTTGCTTTCTTCTAATTGTATAGACAAACAAAAAATATTGGTATTAGAAAGTGTAAATACAAAGTGAAAGGATTAAGGGCTGAAAGAGAGAATTAAGGGATGCGTTGATCAACTGACACGCTGATCGAATGATAGTTAATGAAAGTTAACCGGAGGATAAAATCAAAAGTGAAAACTGCGTCAGATTTTGTCGAATGCTCTTGAATGTAATTAATTAATGAAGTCTCTCGATTTAATTTCGATTACGTTCGGAGATCGGCGCGGAAATTAGGAGGAACTGTACAGGCAACGCCGCTCGACATAAAATCGTCGAACTGATGATTTACCTGCGAGTACTTGTTGCGCATTTCGTAAGATGGCGCGTCCTGCCACTTAACAACTTTCGAAGGGCGCCAAGTACATTTTCGGCTCGATTCCAGCCGAATATTGACCATGACCTGACCTTACGTTCTATACAGAGGCCAGGGAGATTGCCTGCGCACTATAACCGGGGGACATGAATTCTTGAGCACAATTTCCGTCTTATCGTGCCTTTTAAGATCATCCCTTAAACCTCCCAATGAGAATTTTCTATGCGAAAACAGGCAGAAGTCTGAGACAACTAAGCGAAGCGCGTTTCAAACCGTCTTTTATAAATAACGAGCGACGAGCCTGTGGGGGTGAATAACAAGAAAACGGGCAATCTTTTATTACCCCCGGAGAGTCCTGCGACCGTTCTCGTATTTCATTTTCTTTCTCGATTTACGTTGTTTCTCGAGACGCGACACCTTCAGCTCGGTCCGTCGAAAGAACGTCTCGCGTTAGACGAGAGACACCCGGAAATTCTCAGTTAATTCCCACGGCCGTAAATCGTTCCTCATGATAAAGATAAGGAGATAAGAAAATGGATCGAAGCCAGTACGTCGAGTACATCATTCCGTGGGTGCAGATGCGGGCGAGGGAGGAGTATATACTGAGAGCGTCCAAGGACTATCCCGTGGTAAGAGAGAGCTTTCCCGAACGAATACAGGGAGCTTAATAATTAATGCCGAGAGTGCGGAGCTCGTAGAACGTTCCATTCCGGTGGCATAGCTCGTTCTACGCCGAAACCGAGACTGCCGCGAGAGATAGGTGAAAGCAATTTTCCAGCACGCTCGGGAATCTATCAATCGGGATGAAATTTTCTTGCGGACACTGACTCGATATCGGTAACGCGAATAACATTGAGCGATCTTCGCCCGGCACGGAGGCACCTACAACGGGAAAACGAAATTGATTTTCAGTTGGAACCGTTCGCCCCTCGACACTCGATCTCGTATTTTAACAATTATAAAGAAGACAGCGCGAGATCGGCGTACGAACGTCTTCACAAGGTGGACGGATACGATCCCAGAAGGGTGCGATGCGATCGCGTGGACCCGACCCTCTTTTGGCTGGAGATCGCGAAGGAGAATCAGGGTCACAAAGTGCCCATGACTACTAATCTCTGGTACGGTAGACCGAACAGGGTCCAGTACGATTTTATCCCGAAGAGGTTCAACCGATCCAGCAAAATGCAACAATTCTTCACCCGTTGCGGGATTAATTTCATCCCTGACGACGATGAACAGATTTGTGAATAACAGCATTTTGAGAAAAATTAGAAATTGCAGGAAATTATAAATAATCCAAGACATCAGAAATATAATATATATTATTATTTTTGGGAGGGTAAGAGAAATCTCTCAGAAATATTATTTCCACAGAAGTAATAAATAATTATGAATTATTATTATAATAGATTAGTTTACGAGTAGGGCGTTTTTGTTCTCTCTTAGCACTGCAATACACTTAAGCCGACTAAAGGATTTGGGTAGAAGGACGTTACATTGTCGTACAGATTAGGGAAGGACTATTGTAGGTGTGCATACACCCTCTATGCGCCCAACTTAAACTGGCTCTAACTCGAAAGTTCCGTCTACTACACCGAGAACTCTATACTTCATAATTATCGTTACAATTCCTAGTTGATAAACTTCTCTGGAAAGGTTCGTTAATAAAATTACCACAATGTTTCGATATTACGTCCGCGTAAACACGTTAAACATTAATCTGTACTAAGTAAACCGTAAAGTGAATTCTATTGAACAGAAGTGGAGAACCTTTTTACGACTGAAAGTTACGGTTTAATTAGACACTGATAAAGTAACCAATCTACAGGGTGTCCATTTTAATTGGAGATTGTAAGTATCTCGAGAACAATTGATTTAAAAAGAATAAACTGACACGTGTCCTTTAGAGTTTCGAGTGAGGAGTCAGATAGCACTAGTTTTTTTAATACGTGGGCGTTTTCAAGGTCATTTTATTTTTTTTTTTATCATAAACCTATATTTTTTATTTCGGAATCACATTCTACGCAAAAAGGTGCATAACTTCTGTTTGAACCATTTTTTTGTGTCCCCAATAGTTAACAATAGTTGACAAAAAACGAAAAAACAGTTTTTTGCAAAATACTCGAATAGTATTGCGGCTAGCAAAAAATATTTCATATGGAAATTGTAAATCTAATCGTCAGCTATAAAAAAGGTTCTATGCGATTTTTTCATAGGTCCAATAATGGAGTAATTGAGGAAAAAGGAAATTTTTTTCCAAAAGTTCGCTGTTTCGACGCTGGGACAGCTGGATTCTGTCAGTATCAATAAAGTTCGAATTACATCACATTCAATACATTAAATACATACAATCACATTTAACTCGTTAAATATCGAGGCTAGCACTAAGATGCATAGAATCTTTCTTGTAGAGGACATCAGTGCCTATAACTTTTGCTTAAAGCATTTTTCAAAATTCCGAGGACATAAAATTTTAAGATACTACAAAATNAAAAAAAACGAAATGACGTTGGAACTCTGACTCCCCACTCGAAACATTAAAGGACATGAGTCAGTTTTTTTTTGTTAAATCAACTGTTTTCGAGATTTTTTACAATCTTAATCTACAATCAAAGTCTCAAGTGACAATCTTAAATGGAACACCCTGTACATATATTGACTTTGTGAAAGAATTTGATTATTATAATTGACGACGGTGCGTATTTTCAATTCATGTCCTCATTTTAATACTAAATTCATAGCAATAATTTCGTAAACAGTTGTTACAATTTCAACTTCATCTTCCTCGAAGCACTCTTCAATTACAATTTCAAGTTCCAGTCGGTACGTGAATGAAAACTGGTTCGCCAAGCACTGTAAACAATTTTATTCGGTATATCGAGAGGTATGCAATACTCGTGTTCGCCGCATTTCTGTTTCTGCCGTTTTGACACGGACGGTTGCCTGATACCGGGATTGTTACTCCGGGATACGAGGGTAAGAAACACCACGGAAAGAAGCCCGCGAACCTGCGTACATGCACAGAGTATGTGCAATACGTATTCGCGATGGTACCTATGTACAGTGCGCCGAGTTGCTTAGAGCTTCGTGCGAGGCATTGGGAGATCGGTGAAACTCAAAGGAGGAGAGGGTGGAAAAGGCGGCGAGGGCGGAGGGTATATACGTAGGAAGTATCGATACGAATTGCCCGAGCTTTATGTAACCTGGAGCAGACGTGACACAGCGGTTGAATGCGCGTGATATACTTAAGACGAATTCGTCGATCGATGATCATAGGNTTTACACGGTACAAGTGGCCGTGCCTCATCGTCAGTACTCTTGATACGATTTTATGAATAACGCTGCGAGAGAGGTTTTACTCGAAATAATTATTANCTTTGAAACATTTTTTTGTGTCCTCAATAGTTAACAATAGTTGACAAAAAACGGAAAAACAGTTTTTTGCAAAATACTCGAATAGTATTGCCGCTAACGAAAAATATTTCATACGGAAATTGTGAATCTAATCGTCAGTTATAAAATAGGTTCCATGCGATTTTTTCATAGGTCCAATAATGGCGTAATTGAAGAAAAAGGAAATTTTTTCCAAAAGTTCGCTGTTTCGATGCTGGGACAGCTGGATTCTGTCAGTATCAATAAAGTTCGAATTACATCACATTCAATACATTCAATACATACAATCACATTTAACTCGTTAAATATTGAGGCTAGCNGTTCTATTGTTGCCCGTTACGTTTGACGACAGGCATTATAGTTCACAGTCATATATGTGAAGAGCGTGAGTGACGCGCTTCGTGCTCACTCGCTTCAGCAGAAATTATAATTTATTGAAGCCTAAAAAGCTGGCACGATCGGCGTATACTACGATTTTCTCGGAATTATTAATTTTCGAAAAGAATCTTGTCACGAGATCGTGCTGTGTATTCCAGGTATTTTTCATAGCGATTTCCTAGTTCTTATTCAAGAAACGAGTCGGATTTAAAGCAGATAGTCGTAACGGGAACTCCGGGGCGGCAGATGAAAAGCTGGCTGCAAATCGACGAAGATTTTGTGTAAATTTATGCGCATAAAAGCAGTCGCCGGTATTCTCGTCCTGTCGCGCGACAGGACAGTTTCCTCCGTTGTTTCTAGTTAATCGTTCGGGGTCACGGCCGACCTAATGCCTATCTTCCGATTCCTTGTGTCGGACTCGTTAATTAAAAGTTTAATTAAAGCCACGTCAATTAATCAGAATTCTGTTTCAGACTGTTCGCGCGTTCTTCGTCGCAGCGCGCGGGACAGTAGAGAAAACTAAAAAAAATAAAAAGAGATCGACCGAGAGAGCGAGAGAGAAAGAGAGAGCGAGAGAGAGGGAGAAAAGGTGGAGAGCAGCGTGCGGTAACTGGCAGTTGTCCGTTGGCTTGTTCCTGTTGCTGCTACGTGACGAAACGGGCAATTAAAAAGCCGTGCCGGCTAGAGAAATTGTTGTATAATGACGGTCGAACGCGGGGAGTCGAGACGAAGTGAATTTATTACTTTCAAAAAGTCACACGCCAACACGACGGTCTAAATTCGCCGGTAATGGCTACATGGTCCCGCGCGATACTCGCGCTCGCACGTGTATGCGAAGTTAGTTTGTTCGTTAAACGAAATGCTCGGAGACTTTTCGCCGGCTCCTATTTGTTCTCCAATTAACCCGCTGACTAGGTATAATTTAATTCGTTAAGTTTATCTCCCGGGGAAGACAGGCGAATTAAGGATCATTTCTGTCTCCGAACTAATAAACATTTTTTGCGTCATGTTCTTACTCGTCAAGCTCTTCTAGGAATTGTTGGAAAAAATTTATGGATCAGCGGATTCATTACCGTATAATACTCGGTGGTCTTCCTAATTTGCGATCCAGCAAATAAAGCAAACTCAGCCACGTGAACTAATTACGATTTAATGGCCGTGCTATTTTAAAGGGGGTTTGAACTCGCCTTTTCTCTTCTTTCCGCTGCGAGCGTACGCCAGGGTCGGTCATGAAATTATTAGCGAGCTCCGCTCAGCGAAAACTCGATCAGTAATAATTACGCCACCGTGTACATCGAGTAACATTACCAAGTTCGCCATCCTTCATAGCTTCGGGAGCGGTTAATCGAATTACCTTTGGTGGCGCAAAGTAACGAAGCCGAAATGGTATCCGGAGTGTGACCTCATTAATACGTTGCTCCCCGAAGAAGTTAGATGCGTTCTTGGTGAGCGCAAATAAATATCGGCGGCTACGAGCGCCCCCGAGAAGTTTCTTTGGAATTGTTTTATAGTACCCCGCAGACTTTAACGCCCTCCTTCCTCTCTTCCACTTTTAGTCCCTGTCGCCATACACGCCCATCTTTCTCTCTCTTCCTCTCTCTCTCTCTCTCTCTCTCTCTTGCTTCTCTCGATAGGGATCACGCATTCATTACTGGTTCCTGCTTTAAGCTTCTTCGTTCAAACGAATATCTCGTTTGTTCTACCATTGTTATATATTGAGTTGATTTTTATAGCATGTACAAGGAAGATTCTATGTATTTTTCTTCTAGCTTCAGTATTTAATGAGTTAAGTATCATTAATCGGCACTTTATTGACAGTGACAAAATCCGGCCATTCACACCGTCGAAATAGCAAACTTATGGAAAAAATTTCATTTTTCCTCAAATTCTCTTAAACTCTTAGACTTACGGGGAANGCCCATCTTTCTCTCTCTTCCTCTCTCTCTCTCTCTCTCTCTCTCTCTCTCTCTCTTGCTTCTCTTGATAGGGATCACGCATTCATTACTGGTTCCTGCTTTAAGCTTCGTTCAAACGAATATCTCGTTTGTTTTACCATTGTTATATATTGAGTTCATTTTCATAGCATGTACAAGAAAGATTCTATGTATTTTTCTTCTAGCTTCAGTATTTAATGAGTTAAGTATCATTAATCGGCACTTTATTGACAGTGACAAAATCTGGCCATTCGCACCGTCGAAATAGCAAACTTATGGAAAAAATTTCATTTTTCCTCAAATTCTCTTAAACTCTTAGACTTACGGGGAAAGTGTATAAATATTTATTTGTTGCTGACATCTAGAGCTATAACTTTTGTTGGAAACATTTTTCGCTAGCATCGATAGTTAAAAAGTATTTTATAAATAACGAAAAAACACTTTATCGCAAATTACTCGTTAACTATTGACGCTAGCGAAAAATGTTTCCCACAAAAATTGTAGCTCTAGATGTCAGCTATAAAAATGGTCGTATCCAATTTTCTTGTAAGTTCAACGATTTAGAAGTATTTGAGGAAAAACGAAAATTTCGAAGAATCTGAAGGAGTACCCCTTGATAAAATCTCGGAAAAATAAAAAATTCTGTTTTCTCAAAATTTCGAAAAATGCTTCAAATAAAAGTTATAGATACTGCTATTACTTGCAGAAAAGGTCGTATAGAATTTTCTTCTATCTCGAATACTTCAAGACTAATCGATTAATTAGTTCGCCGATCGCCAATTATTCCTCAACAAGTGGAATTAAAAGGAAATTGCATAAGATTTTTTTTCGTATCTGACAACTACGGATATAATAACGAATAGATCCAATATAAGAGCGAATTGTTTTGTCATGTGACTCTCGTGTTTTAATAACTTCGACTGCTCGTGGACCGTTAATTAAATTTCCTATAATATCGAATAAAAATAATACCACTCTCTCTTATTGTAGAAAATATTATTGCAGTTCTTAATTAGGTCACTTGATTGAAACATAGAAATAACATTTCATTCTTATTTATATTTCACATCGACACGTCGCCCTCAGGTTACAGTGTTTTATTGCAATTGCTCAATCGCGGGGAATAACTATATAAAATCAAATGGAACGGATGAATTTCAATCGCTTTCACGAGCCATAAATGTAGTCTATGATATCTTAGATATCTCCTGATTGATATCTTCTGGATATAGCACATTTGAAGATAGCAGATGTGTCACGTTTTAACGTTAATTAACATAGAAAATGGTATCGTAGAGAGTAAGATGCGTTATAAAGATAAGTTATCATTTTTCTATTCTAAGTTTAACAAAGCTGACATATTTGCACACAGCGTTGAGTAAGACCACGAATTTTCAGTGCAATAGACTATATTTCAACATTTCCATTCTATGCTGCAATTGTTTCATCATTTAGTACAATGCAGATTTCGGTGCAAAATGAAACGTACATTGATTGTTTAGGAATTTGTTTAGTTTCATCACTCAAGACTAGCAATATGCGTTCTATTCTTTATTATTTCATGCATTATTGTATATTAAATGAATTATTTATATGTTTTGGACTATTTTCTATTTACTATTTTCTATTTACTATTTCTATAAGTGGGTAAAATTCATAATTCAGGATATAAAATATTATTTATTTAGAATATGAAATAAATATTAGAATATAAAATAAGTAACATTTCATAATCTTTCATTAGAAAGAGAATAAGAAGTAAATAATATTTCATATTCCAAAATGAGAATCTGAAATAAATAATGTTGTATATTCCAAAATAAGAATCTGAAATAAATAATATTTAATGTTCTAAAATGAGAATATGAAGCAGATCATATTTCACATTCTAAAATGAGAACACGAAATGAATAATATTTCATATTCTAAAAATATACATACGTTTCGTAAAAAGAAACATTTACGAACCATACAAAATTTCTTATCACCGTGCTGAAAAAACAGAGGACGAGACTGCATCAATCAAATTTCGTACGTTCTGAAACATTTGATAATTGTTGGCAAATATTAGAATATAAAATAAGTAACATTTCATATTCTATCAGAAGGAGAATATAAAGTAATTAATATTTCACATTCCAAAATGAGTATCTGAAATAATTAATGTTACATATTCCAAAATGCGAATCTGAAGTAACTAATATTCTGTATTTCAAAATGAATATATGAAGCAGATCGTATTTCATATTCTAAAATGAGAACACGAAATGAATAATATTTCATATTCTAAAAATATACATATGTTTCGTAAAAAGAAACATTTACGAACCATACAAAATTTTTTATCACCGTGCTGAAAAAACAGACGACGAGACTGCATCAATCAAATTTGGTGCGTTCGTGAAACATTTGATAATTGTCGGCAAGAAATCATTTTACCATCGATCTGGGTACCTGACTACCGCGTCATCTGTCTACGTTGGTTGACACAAATGGAGCGGGGCGTTTGTAGCACGTAAATCAAACAATCGACGTCAGAAAAGTTCGGCCCGGAGGGCATCCGAGTTTCTGACCATGAAACATCACTGGTTACGGCATTTTCCTGGAGAACCTCTGGGATGTAACGCGACCTCGGTAAATTTTCTCCACGCACGTGCGATATCGCTCGGCAGTGCTCATTTCTTTTTTTCTCTAAAAATCATAAATCACGGAGTTCGTTTTCTCGTCACATGTAGAGGGTATATCCGACAGATTTACGGGATGTATAATAAATTACAACGACCGGGATATTTGTCGATGCGGACGGTTTATTGAATCGTTTATTCGCGTGATTTTTCCTGGTCCGCGCCTGTCTTCGCGAGGCGGACGCGTATTTGCCGTGGATTCATCCTCTAGTCCCGCGTCAAACACGTCCAGATATTTATTTACGAGCGCGTAACGCGCGAACAGGCGTCGTATATAAATTCGGTACATGTTCGGCGCCGGCGATAAGTACCAACGCGCTTCAGCATGACGGCGATCAGCGTCGATCCGGCTTGCTGCCTAACCGAGCCGACGAACGCGTCGTCGTCGTCGTCGTCGCCGCAGAAGATCTGCGCCGTCAGTGAGAAATCGACCGCGCTCCTCAACGATTCCGACATCAATAACATCGTCGAGCGGAAACTTCGCTCGAATAACTTCCGCGTTTTGCAATGGAGTTTGGATAGCTTGGGCGAGACGAATGGCTTCTTGGGCTCGTACTACACGCTCTCCGTTACGGCGAGGATCGGCGACAAATCGAGGCAGTTGAAATTCTTCGCGAAAACACCGCCGCCGACCACCAGCCGCCAATACGAATTCCTGATACGTTCCGATACGTTCAACAAGGAGATGACCGTCTACAGCGAACTGGTGCCGACCATGGGCATCGGGTCCACTTCGAAATGGCTGCCCGACTACTATCTCGGCAAGAGTAACGCCATAATCGTATTGGAAGACGCGACGCAGGAGGGCTACGTCATGCCGGACAAATACCTGGCGTTCGACGAAGACCACTGCGTCGCAGTGGCTAAAACCCTTTCGTTATTGCATTCGAGGTCCTTGATACTCGACGAGAAGCTCCGGCGTAATACCGGTCAAACGATCTTCGATCTCTACAGACACGTGCTCGTGGAGGTGGCTTTCGTAAAGGGCGATCTTCTAGCGGGCAGGTATCTCTCCTCGTGCGTCGTCGGTGCGTGCACTTTGGTTGATCTCGTGAAAGGGTTGAAGAACGAAGAGGCCACCGCGATAAAGGAATGGATCAAGTCAAACGTGCCGAAGTTACCCGACCTCCTGGTATCGTCGAACAAATTCAGGAACGTAGTATGTCACCGCGACGTATGGGCGAACAATATAATGATCAAAAGGGACCCCGCGGGGAGACCGATTGGGACTTACCTGGTGGATTTGCAATTTCTAAGATACAGCCCGCCGGCTTTGGATTTCGTGACTTGTTTCTTTTTAACCACCGATCGCGCTACTAGACGTCGATGTTACAATCGATTGATCGACGTTTATTACGATATCATGAGCAAAGAATTGTCCTCGGAAGGTCTCGATGCAGAAGAGTGCTTACCACGTTCGCAGTTCGTCGAAAGTTGCGAAGAATACAAGGAACTCGCGTTGATATACTGCATTGCTAATATGCAAATAATGCTGTTGAATAAGGATGCGGTGGAAGAGTACTTTACAGGGAACTGCGATAAATTGGAGGAGTACATGTACGACACTAAGCGAGCCGATCTGGTGTTGGACCAGTGTCGCAATGCGAGGACGTATCAGAGTCGCACCACGGAGATAATAGAGGAAATTAGGGAGTTCTTGGCCAGCGATACGGGGAGGCGTTAGTCCAACAGGGAAAACGAAGCGGGGTCGAGCGATTTCGGTTCGACGTCGTTTCTACCTGCATTACGATATGTGATAAAAGGTCTTTGGAATGGGATCAGAGAGAGGCGGTTGTCCTTATTTCGGAATCTGGGAATGTGTCGCCAAGTAGGCGGAACGTGCCGGGGTTCGCGAGAAAGGCCACGGGGTGCAAGGTCAATCAATAGCCGTGTATCAGCCGACTTTTTGCCAAGATAAGATAGGTATCCGCTGAAATATCGCCGGGCGCTTAAGGAGGTTCGTCCGGTTAAGGAATTAACAGATAGA
>SMSR01002399.1:0-27762 GCA_019453355.1 Ceratina japonica
ACGTCGTCGTCCTCTGCTCGCCTCGAGCTTCGTCGCCCACTTTGCACGTCTTTTTAATCGCACGAATCTCTCTCAATGTCGCATCGAACGACGTGCGCGAACGATGTCGTTGCTCCTCGCGAAGCTTGGACAACCCTGATAAAACTCCAGCTATACACCGCTGTCCAAAGTTTTCAATGCTGCAATTATGAAACAGGAAAGGAAAAGGAACGAGACTCACGTTCTCTCGATAACGAACGAGAATTGCCGAAGGAAGGTATTCTCGGGCGTGTGGAAAATCTTTCGAACGTGTGGGATATTTAATCGCGGTTCACGTACGTAAATCGATCGCTCGTCGTTATCAACGGTATTATTTCGCTGTGCGACGAAATTTCCTTCCTGCACTTGACCACCCGACCCGTTTACGAATATCCGAAAGATTACGCGGCGTGACCATTGATCCCTCGTGAAAAGATACAAAGTATTTTCTATTCTTTATTAAGAATATCATCAGGCGTGTTCGTCAACACTCTTCTACATTGTAATATCGCAAATGCTTGTTCGCAACAGATTGTATAGATTTTTCCACGTTTCACGCGGGCTCCGTGTTTCCTGAAATCTTATCGTTTGCAATCTATTTATGAGATGACGAGGTGTACGTGACGCGCGGGCTACCCCGTGCGTCGTCGTCGTCGTCGTCGGCAGAAGGGAAGAAAGCCGTACGAAGAGGAAACGTAACTTCCTCGAAAGCTAGAGAGGTTGGCCGTGTTTATATACTATACTTTCCTCGTTTCTCTTTGGTATTCCCTCGGCGTTGAATGGGCCCCCCGTGTCCTCCTCGTGTCCTCCCGTAACCATCGCCCGGCCGGGGATCGTACCGAGGCCGCGAGATATCCCTCTTTTCTCTCTCCGTCCGATTGTTTTTCTTTTCCATACTGTCTAACGACGATATGTATATACCGCGAGGCGATAGCGGCAATAGCGACAGCAGTGGCACAGCAAAGGCGGTAGCGGCGGCCGCATTCCTTCTTTCTTCTTTGTTCCTCTCTTCGGCGGCTGTCTTCCTTTTACTTTAGTACCCGAAGAGGTTGCGCGCATACCCCGTTACCACCGATCGCTCGACGGTATGTATCGCGCTTGTAGAGTTACGCGTACAGTCCTCGCAGCAATACACCGCCGTCCCACCTCAAGATGATTCGATCGTAGTCGCAACGTTCCCCTTTCGAGTTTTGTCTCCATTGTTTCCGATCGACGAAGCGTCTTCGGCCACGGTTGGCACTCTGCCTCCTGCAATCGTTTACGTGCAAACGGCGTTACGGCGCACTGTACTTTATCAGAATTTACACTGATACCGAGAGCGCGGAGATTTTATTAATTATTATTTGTTTATCGATTTCCGTTTCACGCGTTCTCCGTTATCTACAATTCGTATCGACGTCGCTAGACTCCTCGAGCACTTCGAGAGCACTTGAGATTTTTCTCGACTAACGACGGTTAAACGAACTTTTTATCTGATCGGGTAAAACCACTCTGTGTAATACGTCGATTTCGAGTGTACCACGCGCCGACTGTCAACAAGGTATGCGAGAGATCGTAATCGCGCGATAAGACCATCTTCTCTGATAAATGGTAGCGAAAACTGTTGTCGAGTCGAGAGTATATCACGGTACTCGTATGTGGAGTACCGATTAGCGTAAAAGATAATGTAACGTTATCAGGCGCGCGTTAGTCGGAATTAATTTTCCAAGGGTCGTCGTAGAACGAACAATCTTCTTATCGACTTTCGTTAAATTTCCCGTAACCGCTGCACTAGGAAAGAGAGAGACTGTTTCTCTGTTTCTAAATAAGGAAATGCCTACGCGCCCCCACTTTTGTCGTCCTCGTCATCGTCATCGTTTTTGTCTATGTCCCAGGGTACATATGTATGTATGTATGTAGCGCTGTGTGTACATACCCACGCTCTCGCGTATATACACGGTGTTCCGTAAGCTCGCCATATATAGATTCCTCGGCTATCCGTGAATGTCGCGTTTACGCATACGGCCATGCGTTCACCCATGCACATAACTCGACTAAGTAGTTTTCTTAAACTAACAATGATCCGTATCGAATACGCGTCTCTGCGTGTCTCGCTTGATTTAACGGCCTCGTTTTGCAATCGAACACACGCGTCTCCGCGTCATTTTTATTCCCCTCAGTAATTTACTGTTAATTCCCTGTAATATTAAATTCGCATTAAGCGGGGACGCGAGAAAGTAATGGATAATTTTATAGGATTTTTCCTACGATTTGCGCAAAATCAATTAGGTACGATGAAATCGATTGCTGCCGCCAGACGGTCGAAGAGATTTTTCCTCGCTACGTCGCACGGCTAATGTGTCTCTTGGTCGTCGTCGTCGTCGTCGTCGGTCGTCCCGTTAGTTCAGCAGTAGGTGTGCACTTTGTGTAGATTTAGAGACAGGTACCTTCGTAGGCACGAGGGGGCCGATCGTCGAGGATCAAAGGTTTAGGAGAAAAACCCTTGGCGGCCCTTGGGAACACCATAGAGTGAGGCCGATGACCGGATTGACCTGCAGTTCTCGCTTCATACCGCATGGCATCCAGCAACAGAGGCTCGTGCCACTTCGGCTTCGTTCCATTCTCGTCATTCTCCATCTCTCTTCGCTTCTGTTATTTTGCTCGCGATCAACTCGTGTTCCTTCACTTGCTCGCTCGTTCGTTTGCCCGCTCGTGCGAATTCACTCTTTAACCTTCCGCTCTCCGCCGCGTTTTCCTCCGTTCCCGTTCGCGTCCATCTTTGTTTTGCGTTCCCGCGGAAAGAGATCTCGCGTCTTTCGATCGCGGGGCACGATTAATCTTTTCTAGAAACGCGAACGATTTCCTCCGCTTTTCATAACTATGGCGAATTTATATAAATGAAGTAAATCAGTCGCAACGGCGTCCGGTTTCATAAAATCCTATTCCTCGGAGTTATAAAACTGCCGCGCGAGATGAGTCCTGATTGTGAAACTGTCGTTCCTACGAGTTGAAAAACGATTAATTGAAACTCGTCGAGCGCATTAGTCAAGATTTATGAGTATCGTTAAAATTCTACCAATGTGCCAGTT
Organism: Ceratina japonica; assembly: GCA_019453355.1. Classification (NCBI taxonomy): domain Eukaryota; kingdom Metazoa; phylum Arthropoda; class Insecta; order Hymenoptera; family Apidae; genus Ceratina; species Ceratina japonica. The sequence continues at coordinate 3,087 of SMSR01002399.1, forward strand.
GCATTGTACGAATATCGATTTGCATAAATATGTTTGGAAAGGGCAGCGATATAAAGAACTTGGATCTCTTTTCTCGTACTCGACGATTTAACGTAAACTCGCAAGTAACTAACGTGTACAAGATCTCGTCGCGAGGTTGAAGAATCTTTTACAGTCTTCAATGAAGCTTCGATTCTTGATTTTTTCACCCTCCTTCCACTCCCACGACGTCGTTCGCTCTTTGTCGATCTCATTGTCAGACGTTCCTCTCTCTCTGTGTCCGTCGTTCAACCCCTTCCCTGGATCCATATCCACCGTCTCTCTTTTCCCGCTCCGTTGGAAGTCCGTTCGTCCGAGTGTTGGTGGAGTCTCTTACTTTGAGCTTCGAAAAGTAGGTAGGGTGAAAGGAATTCTCTCTGCCGTCTCCGTTTCCAACCGCGGCACTCTTCGCTCCTCTTCTCTTCTTCGTCATTCTTTCTGCCTGCCGTCTCCTCCTCGAGAGTTGGGCGTGCACTCACACACGTTCACGGCTGGGTCATTATACCAAACCCTCCCGTACACATTCTCGTACTGTTCGTACACTCGTGTACCCTCTCGGCCTTCTTAGTCGGTCAGCTTTGCCTCGGGTTTTAAGCCGAAGCAGGTTCAACCATCTACAGTTGCCCCGGGTACTTCCAGGCAACGTGATTCTCGTCGCTTATTAACTGCTTCTCATGATCCGACCGCGTTTCCTCTCCGGTTCGCCTCAGAACGCGATTCAACAGTCCTAAAAGACAATATCAATCTTACACATATGTTAAATGTCGAACGGCTACCGTGAACAACCCCGCGCGCGTCTGTGAACTTCTCGGTGAGACCCGGAGTACAAACGATCACGACTCGCTCTCGAACTACGTCTCTCGTATCTTTTTACTGTTAGTTTTTTTCCCCCTTAAGAATTTTCGATGATTCCTGTTTCTGAGGAGTGGTTTCTGGTTCATACACGTCTTCCGAAGTCGTTTACATTCGATTATCCGGTTTCGTTACGGCGTAGAAGAGAGCGGCACACGGCGGTATTATACGACCGTTGTCATTTATTTTATATCGGATAGCGCTCAACTATTTCGAGTTTTAGCCACGCACTCGGACGCGGCTACCAAACTAGACACACCGTGTACCGTTTTTTTTCGGTACACGCGACTCGAATGAAAAATCGCGAGCAAAAGAAACGGCACACGCGACACGGGGAGTGCGTTAAATTGCGTAGATCACGTCTGTCTAGCTGGCGAAATAAATAACGTTTCTAAACGAAACTTTCGAAATACGACGCAGTTAACGTCTGGTGAGAAAAACAAGATTCGCCGACCGGAAGAGCTGTTGTTCGTTCGCCACTATATAGATTCGAGCCGAAGTTTTTAGAACTGTGAATTCCAAACTGTTTGCGTCACCGTTGCGTCGAACGACAATTTTGTTGTTTAATTACTTTGTCCAAAGCCACGTTCGCCGTTCCGATCCCCGATCCGTTTAAAAGACGGTGGCACGATATTTTTGTCAGGCGTATTCCTGTAAAACGGTAGAACGGACGTTAGAAGTCAACAGTTTAGTGTTGGTATAAAATTTCTCGAGCATCCATTTATAAATATATCCTTGTGACTCACGGCGTGAAAATAAGTTGCGAATTGCTTAAGAAGCTTGGCTAGCGAGACATACCTACATAACTTAAATCAATGTCACATGTATCGAAGTCAGAAATTCGTGATACAATTACGATTCCTTCTCGTATCGAACTATAGCGAATCACGTTTCTCAGATTGTCCAGTCGACGAATTCGTCACTCATTGCTCGGGAGGCGTTGTAAAAAATAAGTATGCTGGCGTCGACAGGCATTAAATTGAGCCACACCGTGTTCGATGACTTCAATAATGAGTCACATTTAAGGAATCTATTATTCTAACGACGACCACCGGATTCGCGTGTTACCTCTTAACGAGCGTAGTACAAGAATTCGTTGTTCGTTCTTTCGTCCCGCTGTTCTAAATTTAATAATTAATCATCACGTATCTGTCGTCGTCGTTTTATTAATACTACTAGCGAGAACGGTGTAATTCGTGTCGTGCGATCTAAAATTTTGTAAACGGTGGCTAAATTTAGAGCCGAGTCGAAGTTTTGTCTGAGCAATATTATTTCCCACTGTGTGTTGGATCGTGTGTGGCTGACTCGATTCTATAAGTAAAATCCTTGTTAAACGCTGGTCGAGTCTGGCGCGCGTTAAAAACGGTATCGTTGTGCGAATCGTTTTCCCGATCGATTTTGCCTGGATACCGAGAGCGCGCGCGCGCGATCGTCTTCGCCTCACGAAACGTTTGATCCGTTTCACAGACGGATCGCGGTCTTCGTGATTACGACATCATCGATGATGTCATAGAGCCACTGCATGTAACCGGTACAAGCATCGATTCAACGCGTCTTACGACCCACGCTTCCTACAATCGGATACATAGATTTTTATTCCTACTAACCGCGTTTCTTACCGTCGTCGTCGTCGTTACTTTTCCAATCTCGCTTTTACGCCTTTTTCCCGTGTTTGGAGACGTATCCCGAAATAGCCCGCGTTGCTCTCGCCGCGCAGCCTTTACGCGCCGCTCGTTCACGAACAAGTGTGCCCTCGAAACTCGAGCACCTAATAAATATTTTCGACTCTTTCGAATGCACAAGTAAATGGACGATCGAGGTACCACCATATTAATTACCGTTTACCGTGCGCGACCAAGAAAAATCACGTTTCTGAGAACCGTCCGAACCAAGCTCCGATGACTCATAATGGGAGCTAAATACTTGGAATGCAATCGTGTTACTCCATAGTCCTTCCATAGTGTGCCAAACGATCAATCTGTAAAATGATTATCGCTCGGACGACGAATGTTTATATCTCGTCGTTATCGACTCGGAGAACGTCGACTTTGCCAAATCGATCGACTTCGCGATCTTCGCTAATTACAAGAGCGTATAATATAATTAGTTAATTACGAAGCCGAGTCGTAGTAGTCGATATTGTAAATTGCTGTATAAATACGAGAAGAAATCTGAACAGAGTGGATATAGAGAGATCGGGGGGAAGGTAAGGAAAGGAACGTAATACGTACAGCTGATGTCAGCTCAGCTGTAATGAGCAATGTTGCTAAAAGTGGATATGATGCTGTGTTCTTCTTGCCCGTGCATTCTGCGTGTCGTGTCCTCTCTTTTCATTCACATTCTTACGTTCGTTCACGCATGCGTACTGTATGAACTTTTACACACGCATTCCCACGTAACATATGCGTACACATACACGATCCACCAATACTTGTAATCGGCGAGTGTGACTGTGAGAACAAGTTTAACGCCGATTTATTCTATAGCGAACAAAATGAAATACTGTTTTTCAAGTTCCCTCGGGTTTACGGGGTTACATTGAGATTCTCTGTTATGGTTCTCGTGCTCTTTCACTTCCTCTTCTCACACTTCGATACTCTCCTTTCAGGCTCGACAAGTTCGCCAGTCTCTTTTCCGACGAAACAATACGACAAAGACGAATTTATCTCCGTCGAGCTAATACGTTTTACGCGTTTCACATTTTACATGATTTATTGTAAGATACGAGGAGAAGGTCAGACCAGAACCGAGCACTTAGGCACGCGTTTTTCTCTTGTTGCAGAAATCGCTAAAGTGCGGGCGAGTCTTTTCCAAATCAGTGGCGTCAAGAAGGAGCCACTGGTGTTGCCAGAGCCGGACGGCGAAGTTAAAACGCTTATGGAGAAAGTTTATGTACCTGTGAAAGAACATCCAGACGTAAGTTGTTCTCGTATATGGAATAGCCGTGCATTAAATTCGATCGGGTGTATGAAGAGGATCGAGAGTGTCTCATCCGAAATTTTACTTCTGTTACACAGTTCAATTTTGTCGGGAGAATTCTCGGACCGCGTGGGATGACGGCCAAACAATTAGAGCAAGAGACAGGATGTAAAATTATGGTCAGAGGCAAAGGTTCCATGAGGGATAAGAAAAAGGTACGTAGATTCTCTCCTCTACTTTCGTTCTTTTTAAATAGATTATAAATAATTAGCCGAGCGAAATCTTTTTTCCAAGCTGCTTGTGATTCTTGTGATGAAATCTCGTCGTAAGTACAAGCGTTTTACCGAATTAAACATTCCACCACAAGCACACGAATGTAATTATTTCTTTTCTATAGTTAACGACCGTTTCATCTGTTCTTTTCTTTTTTAATCGAATGCATAAAATTTTGTAACGTTGTAAACGGTATCGAAGTATACCTGACGATCGATCACCCCTTCCATGCGATCGATCACCACCCCGTTATACTTTTTACAATAACTTAACGTTACACGATGTTAATTCGTTTATTAGGAAGAATTAAACCGGGGTAAACCGAACTGGGAACACCTGACGGACGAACTGCATGTTCTACTGACGGTGGAAGATACTGAAAATCGTGCCACATTGAAACTTGCCAGAGCCGTCGAAGAAGTCAAGAAGCTTCTCGTTCCCGTGGTGAGAAAGTTCCTATTATTAACTGTAATATCTATAGCTTTACCTATTTGCTCTGTTGTACACGTTGAAATAATGTATATATATAAATGAATTTTATCGAGTCTGTAGTACAAGCGTTTTTGTAACTACACGAACTGTAAGATTCCAAGACAAAGGATATAATAGAATCCAGTGAGACTAGACCATATTGGACGACTCGGATCGAAATAGTATTGATATACATCTTATTGTACGTGTATTGGTTGTTAGCAGGCTGACGGAGAGGACGAGCTGAAGAAACGACAATTGATGGAACTAGCCATCATCAACGGAACGTATCGAGACTCGAACACGAAAGTTGCTGCAGCTACAGGTACAGAGAAACTTCTAATTCCCCAGCTGCTTATACGTGTAGCATCGCAATTTAGACGTAGACGAATGCTCGTTTCTTACGACATTTAAATTCTGTCGCTCATTGCGCACCGTGTCTAATGCGTCTAAATGCGTCTAATATAACGCGTAACGTCGAATGTTACACAGCCTGCGACGAAGAATGGAGACGCGTGGCGGCGGCCGCGGCGGAGACGCAGCGACTCCTTCCAGGCCTGGCCACACCCATGAGGACGCCGAGCGCCCCGCTGGGTGCACCGTTGATACTCTCGCCGCGGATATCCGTCCCTACGACCGCGGCGTCTCTTCTGAACGGTTCCGGGCCCCCGGGATCGCTCCTTTCGGCCGGCGATCCCCACGGGTTGATCTACACTCCGTACGCCGATTACGCCAACTACGCGGCCTTAGCAGCCTCGCCCCTCCTCACGGACTACACCACTGCTGATCATTCTGGTGGGTTGTTTGCTCGCTGACCTTTGTTGCGACATCATTTACTCTTTTCTATCATCGCTCTTGCTATTATTACCTTTCTTCCGCGTTTGATCTCTTCTCGGGTTTCCAGCACACGTTTTTCGAGTAGAAGTAGTAAGATAGTGTGCGAGGGACGTAATGAGAAAGAGAAAACAGGAATAGTAGAGACGAATTAATATTAATGCAATACTATATTTGTATTACTGTCTGTCGAGTTCCGGCTTGGCGCTTATTTAAGTTATATATATATATGAGTTCTTCGTGGAGAATTTTCTTTCGTTCGAGCACACTTAATACTCTTTTCGCGGATTACGAGTGGAAAAAAGTTGGCTATTTTTATTCCCGCGTAGTATTAACGAAACAAAAGAGACGAGATTTTAGTCGTATAATTTTGAACATACATACATACAGAGAGCGTCTTACACCTTGAACCGGAGAAAAATTCAGTAAACAGTTAACTTATTTCTTTCTAGTAAAGTGCTCGCATTATATTTCTATCCATGACAAATGATCGAACGCGCAGAATTCATGAATGCTAATGTCTTTTTCCCGAGTGCGAAACTGCATGCTTCGAAAATATTTTTTAAAGGCGTTCTATATATTTTGACGAAACACTCTCGCGTGGATCGTCGCGACATGGGATTTTCATGAAGAAAAGGAACGTTCTCCACTGTCAGACAAAAGAATGCGTATGCATTTTTTCGTTTCTCGCTGCAACAGCTATTATTATTATTATTATTCTGTCGCTCTACGAGACGATCGTTCTTATTATTATTACTATCGTTTTTATTATTTAGCATCGTCAGTACTGTTGTTATTACTGCAACGCCATCATCATCGCTATTATTATTCTTTTTTTTAATTTCTACCTACGTTAATATTATAATAATTACGGATTACCTTTTGATATCGTTAATATTATTGCTGTTCTCGTTGTCGCGATCACGTTCGATTCCGTTGTTATTCTCTCCACTTCTCATTGCCCATTCGAACACGGGGCGGAAGCATAATAAAGGAGTAAAATGAATCGGGAACTCGATAACAATGGTTTCAGGTAAAATAGTATTAGACGGTATTATTTCTTTTTTTTATATATATATATTATATATGACATTGAACGTTTTGTATTAAGAGAGTCACGCATCAGTCATTTGCTAGTCGTATCAGTTTTGATAATTATTTAACGATGATCACACTCGATGATATTATAACTCGCATTTCTAAAGCGACAGACTCTATCGCGCGAAGGGAAACACTTTGGACTTCTACGAAAAAAAGAGTTGGTAGCTCGAAATTAGAAAACGCTTAATTTCTATAATAATACGTAGTCCGCGATATACATACTGTGCGTATGTGAGAAAAGTATTGGAGATTTTACTTCCTTTTTTAAATGTCCGGATAGTTTGTCGGTATGATATTACGATTTTTAATAACGTTGACGATTTATATTTGTAAGTAGTAACGTGTCAGAGATACTTATTTATTTTATATACACGGTCCGCGACTATTTTCTCTTCTACCGTCGAACGCGGTGAAGGACTCGGGTATTCTTTTTTTTTTATTATTATTTTTTTTGAAAAAGGAAAAGTTTATGTTGTACATTTGTTCAATTTTTACTGTTAAAGATTTTCTATGTTGTTGAATAGAATTATAAACTCTATTCGCGTGTAATATTACGAGTTTATTGAATCATATAGTATATAATTGAAAAGGGAAAGAAGTATAATTTATCGTGTTTATCTCGTTCAAAGTTTATCGTCGTAGTAATCTTGATCGCGTGAGATTCGACTTTTAAACAAATTCGGGACACTCCGGTGTCCCTTACAGTTGAGTTGAGTTGATCGGTCGTTATTCGAACGAGCAAGATTCTTAGTACATACACGCAGTATTTAAGCTGTCGAGAGATAAATGTTAAGAAATCGATTTGCATATGTACGTATGTTGTATATAGTATAAAGACGAACTCCTCTTCTCTTTGTGAATGAAATACTCGGTCATCGTATGACGACGCATCATGCACTTATACATTCGTTACCGTTTACAGCATATTATAGCAGATAGATGATTAATGTGTTCAATGGGCGTGATATGTTTGAAAAATGAACTACCGCCTAATATCTCTACGGTGTGTCACACACGACTATTCGAACCAATTGTATGTACGTACATAGGCAAACTGTATCGAAAGTTTACTTCTCGTTTTCATATTTTCAATTTACTCCTTTAATAGTACATTACGTGTATTTCATTTTTTCAACATATCGCGTCTCGTGACATGGTACGTATTTTATTTGTATTATTTAAAGAGACATAGAGAAGGAACGAATGTGCACGCGTGGACACGTCTGTGTATGTTCGATTCTGTGGTGCATTGCCATATATTGATTATATACGCATATTTAACGAAGCAATCAAATATTATTTATTGTTATTATTTTAATATAAATGCAGATATTAATATAATTTATGGACTAAGAAATAAGCAAATTTCTCGAACAATACCCGCTTTTAGTCTATCGTTAGCAGAATCTCCGCGACGATTAAAATTTTACATCTAGTTCATTGTAACATCTCGAGTCTTGTCCGAGGAAACCCGGTTCTAATGTTAGACGACGTTAATCGCGGCAAATAATTAACTTGTACCAATTGTAAATTACAGTAGGTTTATTCGAACTCAACTCGATTAATAACGAACGAGAAATTAGCTTGATTTCAGTCGTGAAGTATTCTAAGATCTTTTTTTTAAAAAAAATAAAACTATCAAATGATTTTTATTGTTAGCAGCGAACGCATTTGAAAAGTGAAAAATATCTTAAGTCNCCGAACTCAACTCGATTAATAACGAACGAGAAATTAGCTTGATTTCAGTCGTGAAGTATTCTAAGATCTTTTTTTAAAAAAAATAAAACTATCAAATGACTTTTATTGTTAGCAGCGAACGCATTTGAAAAGTGAAAAATATCTTAAGTCAAGAGTAAGGCCATTTCTTACGTATTTATACACATATGATATTATTATTTATTAAATTTTTAAGATATAAATAAACGAACGTTAAACGCACGCTTATTAAATTTATGAGAAAACTAGTTTACAGACATTCGGTGTTCAATTTCTATACATGCATATTTGGTTCTATACTATAGCGCCGTATTGGTAAACTGCATTCGCAAAATTAATCATTATTACGAGCTGATCTATTACGATTTCTATCGCGACGCCAAAGAACGTATCCTCTGACATTCGGTCTCGACAACGGTTCTCGTTCTTTAATCTCGTCGTTGGTAACAAAAATTCCTTGAACNCTCTCTGACATTCTCGGTTCACAAACGGTTCTCGTTCTTTAATCTCGTCGTTGGTAACAAAAATTCCTTGAACAGGTCGTTACGAAGAACAGACGAGAAATGAGCTCGTTATAAATAAAATTTGTATAAATTAAAAAGTATTCGATAATCGATGTCGCCGGTGATCCTGTAATTTTTAAGATCGATCAGGGACCAAATGTGTGTGTGTGAATACTTCTATACTCGTATAACGATTAGCCTTCTCTAAACGATCTTCGTATACGTTTAACAAACGAACAAACAGAAACGGCTCTTAATCGAATTGCGTGTAAACATTAAGGACTGTTTATTCCCGGTACAAAGCCCGCGGATACCACTCGGAATATTATTAATCACTTCGGTCTACCTCGTAGAAAAATTCTAGACGTTACAAAATTTTTTATACTGTAAATATTTCCGAACGAACTTGTTAAATGCAATACCGACAGATTATACAAAATATCTTAGCGTAAGTTTTATAAGCCATACGAATACAGTTCTCTGTTGTATTTACTGTGTATGTATATCTTTATTTTAGGTATCGATGTAATGTATATCTTGACGATAGACGATAAGGAAAGGAATGTAAAGAAAGAATATTTGCAATGCGTGCATTCAATACTTCGAATCGACCGAGTTTCACTATTATTGTACTAAAAAGGCAATTCAGTGTTTTTCAAAACGATCACGAGAACGACGTGTCGGAGAAAATTTAATTTCTTTTCAAACGGTATGGATGCACGGATTACAATGAAACGAAAGAACTTTGAGAGAATATAGAAGAAACAGATGATGACAGAACGAGGCAGATTTGTCAAGAATTATTTTAATATTCGATCAACAACTGATAGAACCTGTAATTTTAAACGTAGGGCACGCGCGCGTGGCATTTATCGTTCACCGACGGTGACCCGTATAGATGCGTGCTGCGTATATTCTGTTTGAGAACGCGCGATCGACCTACAAACTAATAAAGATCTCGACCGATCGCCGTGCAAATTTAGAAGTAACACGAGCGGAGAAGAAAGATGTCTATTGGTTCGTCGTCGATCGTGAGGTTCTAGCGCCGCGTTCAGCGGACAAGTTTAATCAACTTTATTGTTTATAGCAGTCGTCGAGCCGGGAGAGACGGATTATATGATAATACGATTGTACGAAGCAGATGAATTATACACGTTTCTATGTTGGGGACAGGTGCAGCGGCCGCTGCGAAACAACGTAGGCACTTGGGCCAGATTCGCGAGCACCCTTATCAGAGGGCTGGCGCCTTGTCATGAATTCGGAGAGCGTAGTAGTAGTCACGGTACCCTACGCAACTCCGTGAAAAGGTCAGTTCTCCGGAAATGGTTCCACTTTTATTGTCTCTCTCTCTCTCTCTTATCCCGATTTTAGTTTCGTCTTTTACTTTTCTTTTTTTTTAATTACAGTATCCGCGATACCGTTGCCACACTACGTGGAAATCATGAATCTGTACAGTACTTGAAATTTGAGCAATTTCATTTTCACCTCGTAAGTCTTACGTTCTCCTCGAGGCCGAGCATGAGTAGAGTACAGATTTATGGTTTCGGCGTTGGACGAATTTTTCGGTATATATATATATAATAATGTGATTATTCGACTTATAATTGATAGACGAGGCATCGTAGTAGTCCATAANAAATCATGAATCTGTACAGTACTTCAAATTTGAGCAATTTCATTTTCACCTCGTAAGTCTTACGTTCTTCTCGAGGCCGAGCATGAGTAGAGTACAGATTTATGGTTTCGGCGTTGGACGAATTTTTCGGTATATATATATATAATAATGTGATTATTCGACTTATAATTGATAGACGAGGCATCGTAGTAGTCCATAAATACGATCTTCTATGAAATAGACTCACGAACATTTTTGGACTCGAATCACCTTTGGAGATTGTTTCAAATACGTACACTACCCAAATAGAAGTACTCGAAATTTTATATTTTCCGTCTAGCATTTGATTTATGATATATATTGCCAGTATTCGAAGTGAGACTGGAAACCAGTCGTCACACAGATTCAAGTTGAAAAGTTTCAAGGTAATGTTGTTAACTCCCCGCAATTAGGTGTAAAGACAGAGACGCGTACAATTGTCTTTCTTACGCCGTCGCGTAAGAAGAGATGAGCGACGAGAGATATTATGGTACGGTACGGGTGCGCACCTACCCATTATTATTCTTTATTTTGCTTTATACGAATCCTTTTTATTATTACGTTAGCTTTAAAATTAACGATCAAGTAAAAGAGTACCATCGCCGTCGAAGGATACAAGCAGAGACGGTAAAGCTACACAATTAATCGAGACACCTAAGATGAAAGGGAAAAAGGCAACGCAAGATGCGTCTAGTATTTAAGCCCTAGAACGTATATGTGTATTTTTTCCTTTTTTTTATTTTCTCTCTTTCAATCACACTGTACTATTATTGTCGAGAATTTTGGCAACTTGTGCCTGTGGAACACTTATTCATTCCATCACGCCCGCCTTTTTTGTACGTCTCTACGAGTTACCCGTGTGCGTGGATACGCGTACGTGTCGTATTTAGGTATTTGAAAAATAAACGATTTTCTGCCAAGAATACAGAAGAAGTACGTGTAGTTTCTTATTACTTTAACGAAGATGTGACAGGGGTGGTACTACGATACGATGCGAAGGCTTCGATCAGAATATACTTGACAATTTTCGGATGTCCCTCGTTCCATTCGAATCCAGGATAATAATACTCGGTAATAAGTTGCACGAGAGTATGCAAATTTAGAAGTACCGTTGTACACCCGATATATTTTTTGCCTGTACATACAATAATAATTTAATAACTCTCTCCGAGCTCGCGGAGAAGCTTTAACTAATTTAATATATTGGTATTACATTATTGTTCAGGACGATATCTCTCGTAACATTTAATTATTTAAACGAATTCTCAGTGAAAAAAAGTAAAACGGATTTAATCCTAGAAATGCATCCTATCCTACTTCTTATGTATCATCACTAACAAATACCACGCATATTTTATAATAGCATATTTATTACTAGTATAGATTTCACTTATCGTACACGAGTCATATATATATATATAATGTATATATGGCGTTGTCTTCATTTAAACTAACAAACAAATGCTCCACACGGCCAAGTTGACACTAACTCAATGTTTCTATTCACATTATATAGTATATATCTTTGTGTAGTCTTTATATAACGATGATAATAAAAGTAAATGTAGTAGAGAACGAATTATCCCGACTTAACAAAAATGTTTGTCCGATTCTGCGGAAAAGAGAAATTCGAAAGCAAGCGAGAGACCGGTCTCTAGACATTTTTCCTTCTCGTCGCATTTGAAGTTTTTTTTTTNATCCTATCCTACTTCTTATGTATCATCACTAACAAATACCACGCATATTTTATAATAGCATATTTATTACTAGTATAGATTTCACTTATCGTACACGAGTCATATATATATATATAATGTATATATGGCGTTGTCTTTATTTAAACTAACAAACAAATGCTCCACACGGCCAAGTTGACACTAACTCAATGTTTCTATTCACATTATATAGTATATATCTTTGTGTAGTCTTTATATAACGATGATAATAAAAGTAAATGTAGTAGAGAACGAATTATCCCGACTTAACAAGAATGTTTGTCCGATTCTGCGGAAAAGAGAAATTCGAAAGCAAGCGAGAGACCGGTCTCCAGACATTTTCCTTCTCGTCGCATTTGAAGTTTTTTTTTACCTCCTTTGTAAATGTTTCGCTATTACTTAACGCTACGTATTTTAATAACCGTACGCTTTTCTTTCAGAGAACTTGTACGATAAGTCTCCTACGCGCACAAATTCATTTCGCCTACCTCTTGACACCAGCTTGCCGAGAATTTTTTTTATTAATCGTTAATACAATTCTCACAGTAATAATACAATAATTATCATACACAAGTACAATTTCATTTGTTTAACGCTACTATAAGTATATGGTGGCAGGTGCACACCCAAGCTGCCTAAAAAAAAAAGAGAGAACGATACAATTTCTTTGGGAAAATAACGTACTCCTCGCATTTTTTTTGTATTTTGAATAACTAAAAATTCATCTTTATATATATATATATATATATTATCATCCACACTCGTATCGATAGAAGCTGCTTGTTGCGTTTCACGTTTGTCGACTTTGAAATCGTCTTGTCTCAGAACTTTTTTATAAATACACGAGTTCGCGTGTACTTAACTCCTATCGACTGTCCTAAGCGCGGGGAGGGTACATGATTATGTGAAACTTGTAACAAAATGCATAGCTTGTCGTCCCTCTAATGATCGAACGAATACTCTTTTTTTAATAAATCATCTTTGGGTATTTTATTATTAGCATAATCACAGATCATACGAACTAAACTCTCTGACCGAACGGCGAGACTCTAAACGAAGATCTACGAGAATAATTATTAGACGGCTTCAGATTTCAATTGCCAGTAATGAAACGAAAACCATATCTCTATGTCACGTTTTATACGAAATAAAATGCTTATGCACTAATATTGTTCGAGGAGGGAGTGCGAAGCAGTTGCGCTCGTCGATCATTAATCGTCACATCCGTTCAACAGTTTTTTGGCTATGTATAAATGTGAAAATTAACTCGAGCGAGAGGACTGCGAATCTTTACGCGCTCAGAGAACTAATCGTTTTTATTTGTTCAACACGTGATAACGTAATCGATTCTGTGTGAAGATTCGCAGTCCGTTCAGATTATAGAAATATCAGAGAGATGTAGATGGTAGAGATGAAAGAGAGAAGGCTGCTGCTTCCCACTAACTACATTTCTATCGACTATCAAACTGTTCGAAGTCTTAATGTTAACCACGAGTCGATCATAATTAAATTACTAACAAACTGTTTTTTCTTTTCTTTCTTTTTAACATTGGTTGCCCATGGCCTATAGGCTTGGAGTGCTAACAATGGAATCCACTCGCCCCGTGCTAACACCTGGACTATTGGAACAACATCCGCGTTCGATCGGTTCACCAACCAGACGACCACCTTCGCCGTTCGCATCACCAGCCCTGTTCTTCGTCAAGTTTATCCATCCTGTTTACCCTCTTCGTGTCATTTAAAAGAACGAATATTGTACAGCCTCGTTTTAAGCCGGTTACCGCGCTCCGCGTTTCGCTAGCGTTTCGCCGGCGCGGTTTCTCTCCGCCCGGTTTCGTCCAGCGCTCGCTGGCGCACCAGCTAAATAGGGAACAGGTAAATTTTATCAAATCTCTTTTCGCTGCGAGCCTACTTACTTCGATCCAAGGGGACGCTCCCACGGTGCAAGCGGACAACGGTGTCTCAGAACGGTTTCTCTTTAGTTTTTTCTCTATCGAGGTGAACGCGCTCGAACGTAGTTTTCGTTTCATCTTCTTAAATCTCTTAATAATTAGTTTTCATTTCTGTAAGTACAAAATTACTCGGCCGATCGACAGGGAAGAGACGGTCCGCTTTCTTTCTTTCTTTTNGAAAATAACGTACTCCTCGCATTTTTTTTTTGTATTTTGAATAACTAAAAATTCATCTTTATATATATATATATATATTATCATCCACACTCGTATCGATAGAAGCTGCTTGTTGCGTTTCACGTTTGTCGACTTTGAAATCGTCTTGTCTCAGAACTTTTTTATAAATACACGAGTTCGCGTGTACTTAACTCCTATCGACTGTCCTAAGCGCGGGGAGGGTACATGATTATGTGAAACTTGTAACAAAATGCATAGCTTGTCGTCCCTCTAATGATCGAACGAATACTCTTTTTTTAATAAATCATCTTTGGGTATTTTATTATTAGCATAATCACAGATCATACGAACTAAACTCTCTGACCGAACGGCGAGACTCTAAACGAAGATCTACGAGAATAATTATTAGACGGCTTCAGATTTCAATTGCCAGTAATGAAACGAAAACCATATCTCTATGTCACGTTTTATACGAAATAAAATGCTTATGCACTAATATTGTTCGAGGAGGGAGTGCGAAGCAGTTGCGCTCGTCGATCATTAATCGTCACATCCGTTCAACAGTTTTTTGGCTATGTATAAATGTGAAAATTAACTCGAGCGAGAGGACTGCGAATCTTTACGCGCTCAGAGAACTAATCGTTTTTATTTGTTCAACACGTGATAACGTAATCGATTCTGTGTGAAGATTCGCAGTCCGTTCAGATTATAGAAATATCAGAGAGATGTAGATGGTAGAGATGAAAGAGAGAAGGCTGCTGCTTCCCACTAACTACATTTCTATCGACTATCAAACTGTTCGAAGTCTTAATGTTAACCACGAGTCGATCATAATTAAATTACTAACAAACTGTTTTTTCTTTTCTTTCTTTTTAACATTGGTTGCCCATGGCCTATAGGCTTGGAGTGCTAACAATGGAATCCACTCGCCCCGTGCTAACACCTGGACTATTGGAACAACATCCGCGTTCGATCGGTTCACCAACCAGACGACCACCTTCGCCGTTCGCATCACCAGCCCTGTTCTTCGTCAAGTTTATCCATCCTGTTTACCCTCTTCGTGTCATTTAAAAGAACGAATATTGTACAGCCTCGTTTTAAGCCGGTTACCGCGCTCCGCGTTTCGCTAGCGTTTCGCCGGCGCGGTTTCTCTCCGCCCGGTTTCGTCCAGCGCTCGCTGGCGCACCAGCTAAATAGGGAACAGGTAAATTTTATCAAATCTCTTTTCGCTGCGAGCCTACTTACTTCGATCCAAGGGGACGCTCCCACGGTGCAAGCGGACAACGGTGTCTCAGAACGGTTTCTCTTTAGTTTTTTCTCTATCGAGGTGAACGCGCTCGAACGTAGTTTTCGTTTCATCTTCTTAAATCTCTTAATAATTAGTTTTCATTTCTGTAAGTACAAAATTACTCGGCCGATCGACAGGGAAGAGACGGTCCGCTTTCTTTCTTTCTTTTGTTTTTTTTTTTTTAATATAACGTTGGGTCGCTAACTTATTTATTTGTTAAGTTAATCGCACAGATTCTTCCGCACGTTTCGCAAAGGGGTGATATAATCAGAAAATAGTGGATTTAACACGTTAAGTATTTGTACATAATCGTGATTCATTTTGGAAAAACGACTCGGCAATAACTCGTCGTTGGAGAGAGAGAACTTTGAAATGTTTGCGCGAGAACTGCGCACCGATCCGACTCATTACGTGATATTCTTTTCTCGTTGTAGATATTATTTTAATTACTTTTATTATACTTACTTCCTCTTTTTTTTATTGCCTACTCTTTGAAAATCGTCCCCGTTCGACCCCGATTCCGAGATCCCCGGCGGACTCGGATCGAATCGATTCGAAAGGCATCGCTTAAAATAATTGTATAACGAACATAGGCGTAAAATACGTATGCCACATACTTTGGGGTGTGCCTTAAGAATTTTTAATACTTCACCATTTCTTTTTCTTTTTCCTTTTTTATTCTTCGTTAAACTTAAATGCTCCGAAGGTACTTGATTCAACGAAGTAAACGCGCATATTACGTTCATGATATTACGTATTTATAATTGAAACGGTTACCTTAAGCCGACGGAAAATGTTTACGATCGTTAAGAGTATTGTATAAGTTGATTCTGCGAATATTGATTAGTTGTGACAGCGAGAATCTCATTTTTCTGTTATATCACGCCTGGTAACAATTTGTATATTGGAAAAAAGGACCACCTATTTTAGGATCGTACGTTGTTTGAAATTAACAATTGTCGCGAACAACAAGGTAAAGCATTCTCCGCATAATGATTATACGTATGTCACGTGTGTTCAGTACTTACATCCTTAAATAGAGAAGTCGATATAACGAATAGGCAGAGTGCGTAGGAAGGGGGGCAATGGCAAATTTATGAACGATACCATCTGTTTTACGCAGCTTAGGGAAATAGTATCGGACGCGTAACGGGTGCAATAAGAGCTAATCAAAATTCCGATTTGTAGAATTTCTTAGACGAAGTTCGAAGCTGAAGCTGAGCTCAGGATACCGAAGCGCGGGTCGAAAGTCTAAATTTATTTATCTTTCTCTTCTTTCTTAAATGTTAACCGAAACGTATATATATTTACTCATCAGATATTTGACACTAATGTCAATATTAATTGATTGTAATAACCGCACATTGAATCGCAATATGTAACAACAGGTAGCATCGATCTTTAAAGCCTAATATTCTCACCGATCGAAGGAATTATGTTTAATTAATACTTTTCATCTGTTTTCTTTTTGGGACTTAGAACTCTAAATGCGATGGAAAGAAACTAATGAAATCAAAATATTTGACTATGTTAATTAGGTGTTAAGAATTCGTATATATATATATATATAATGTTAATTATTATATATGCATATATCGGTCTGTTGCGTGACTAGGATGAATCTCTACTCTTTTCACAAAGAGATATATATATACAATACTTTATTATTTTGTAATTTGAAAATTCTATTATAACATTATATAGTGCAATTTAAATGTAAACTAATAGATAATTATTGTTCAGAAGTCGATTTTCCTAGGGTGGGAAAGTCGATCGTTCCGAAAGGTCCTCGAAAATTCGTGGACGACAACAATAATTCGACTAGGTTTAGAAGGAAAACGAATTATACTTTCATTTTCATTGATTGCAATACACCTACGTTTATAATGTTATAACAAAGATTCTATATATATATAGATGAGTGTTTATATATGAGATTGATTTATTTACCAGTCGATATATCAATTAGACGGATAAAGAATATTTTGTTGATTCTTTAAATTTGCCATATGTACATGTAATAATCGAGAACCTTCTATCATGTTCGTTCGTTTGTGTATAACTTAGGAAGTCGTGTAATTTACGCTTGTACTTTTTCTCACAGGCATATTAATATATATAACTTCATTCTCTTTCGGCTACGTAAGGACAGATAATTCTTTTATTTTCGTGTAAATAGATTATTGTGTAATTCATTGTGTAATTGTATTAAGAGTGATCTGAAATCTACTTAAGTTTATATAGCTTAAAGTAGTCTACCCATTATATTTTAATATACAAATGAAGAAGAAAAAAAAAACAAGGTAAAGTAAAACAGAAGAATATAGGCAGAGATATGTCTATTTAGAGTGGAGAGTTGAGTAATAAGAACGGGGAAAGTTGAAAATTCGTAAAACATATTTGCCGTGTGTTTAGTGCAATAATAGATGACTATATATATATATATACCTAGTACTCATCTAAGTGACTTATAATTCTAACGTAATCGCACTGTAATTAAATATACTTTGCGTCATGGTCGATCTTACGTATACATATATAGATGTTTCACTTTTGAAAATCATCTCGGAGATCATTTAGGCCGAATTCGGCGAGATCGTATCTATTTTTTGACTTTCCCTTTTACCGTTAAACAAAAATTATTACACAGATATTCATTGATCGTTTATATACAATACAGATGAGAACTCATATATATTTTTTAAATCTTATACAACTGTGCAGGTACGTACGCATAATACGTTGCAAAAAGTACGCAAACAGAATTTTCGGAACTATGTATATAAAAAATGCATATCGATCTGATGTTCGAAAAGCGAACGTGTGAACACTAATATTTCATTATTCTTATTCCGTCGCATTCGCCTCTCGATATTGTANTTTTCTCACAGGCATATTAATATATATAACTTCATTCTCTTTCGGCTACGTAAGGACAGATAATTCTTTTATTTTCGTGTAAATAGATTATTGTGTAATTCATTGTGTAATTGTATTAAGAGTGATCTGAAATCTACTTAAGTTTATATAGCTTAAAGTAGTCTACCCATTATATTTTAATATACAAATGAAGAAGAAAAAAAAAACAAGGTAAAGTAAAACAGAAGAATATAGGCAGAGATATGTCTATTTAGAGTGGAGAGTTGAGTAATAAGAACGGGGAAAGTTGAAAATTCGTAAAACATATTTGCCGTGTGTTTAGTGCAATAATAGATGACTATATATATATATATACCTAGTACTCATCTAAGTGACTTATAATTCTAACGTAATCGCACTGTAATTAAATATACTTTGCGTCATGGTCGATCTTACGTATACATATATAGATGTTTCACTTTTGAAAATCATCTCGGAGATCATTTAGGCCGAATTCGGCGAGATCGTATCTATTTTTTGACTTTCCCTTTTACCGTTAAACAAAAATTATTACACAGATATTCATTGATCGTTTATATACAATACAGATGAGAACTCATATATATTTTTTAAATCTTATACAACTGTGCAGGTACGTACGCATAATACGTTGCAAAAAGTACGCAAACAGAATTTTCGGAACTATGTATATAAAAAATGCATATCGATCTGATGTTCGAAAAGCGAACGTGTGAACACTAATATTTCATTATTCTTATTCCGTCGCATTCGCCTCTCGATATTGTACGCGTGAGTAGAATTGTCGATTAATAAAGCAGAAAACTGTTTGTAGTAACGTGTTCATATATTAATAATACTAATACCTATAAAATTGTTTTTGTTATGGTATTTTTATTAGTATTATTAATGACCAATAATTTACGTAAACGCTATCTAGTTGCGATGTCCGTCATCACGCAGGAAATTTAATTTAATTTTAACAACCGCGCGATATAATGTGTATCAAATTGAGAAGTTTATTTTAAAAAAAGTAGTAGAAGAGTGTATCGATGAGAAATAAAAAAAGTAAAACATCATTCGTTGTACGGTAGCAGTAATTAATTGAAAACAAGTATGTGTATGTACCTTTATATTGTATTTGCGCTTGTAGCGACGAGTCGCACAATTTTTGTCCAAATTTAATATTCAGTTAGTTTGTAACAATAAGTAAAGTACAGGAAATATAAAATAATTTTATTTTCGAGCTACTACGTGCTGAATTCATTTCGGGGACAATGCAAACGTGTAAAAGCGTTGTTAATTGAAGGATGGTAGTGAATTTAGTCGCTTCGCAAAAGTTTCACAGTTTATTAAATAATCGCGAATATTTACAGTTCGATCTAAGAAAGAATGTGCTGTTGGTCACCTTTGGCTGGATTGTCTACGACTTTGGTAAACGGTACAAACCACCGGAGAACAGTAATTGATGTTCGCGAACTTTTCTGTCGAGGAACTGTCTCAATTCCGGGAGGCCGCATTCCATCGCTCCCGGTCCTTGAGACGCGAACATTTTCAACATCTGATGAATCCTCTCCAGCGGCATCGAGTCCAAGTTGGTCAACATGCCGACGATGTAAGACCAGAACACTTGCAACTCCTCTTCCCTTTGATCGCTCGCCGACGCCATCACGCTCTCCACTTCCTCCTCCTCGACGATGTCCGGCAGAGATCTGTTCTTCGTCGAACTCTCTTCTTGCAGTATGAAAACGTCGTTAGACGTTTCCTTCAACAAACCTTGCGAAACCCAAAAGCTTATTTTCCTTCTCAATACGGTCGCGGGCGCGTGCATCGTTTCCGCGAGTTCTTCCAAGGTCCACTCTTTCTTGTCTTGAAAATGTAAGATTATCGTGGCGTGTATCGGCGTCACGTTCATTTCTAACTTTCTGTCCTTCAATTCGATTTCCAAGGTGACGTTTCCGAGATGCGGCTTCCAACAGAGCGTTCTGTTACCCTTCAAAGTCTCGAACGCTTTCACGTACTTGTTCAACTGATTCTGTACGATCTTTGGTAATTCCAATTTCCAATTCTCTTTGAACGGCGGCCAGAATTGTGCCGACAATATTAACGCGGACGTGGGGAAATGTTCTTTCTCGAGAGTGTAATTGGCGTCGGACTGTATGTGCCCGTCGATCCGTTTAGAATCGTACACGTCTTTCAACATGACTTCACAGTAATGAAGTTGGTTCTCCCCGAAACGTCTCTTCAACAATTCCAAGTGCCGAATCTCGCGTTCTGTATGATAATTCAATTGGGACAACAGTCTGTCCGCCAATAACGTACGGTACTCGTTCACGAATAAATCTTGACTTCCGTAGACGTTCACCAGTATCGATATGATGTCCGACATTTTCCGTTGCGCCGATTTTGCTGTAAAACGAAGAACGATAAAATTCCACGTGTAACGTCGTAGTACGAAATAGGACGAAAGCACGTGCACGTTAAAGTTCGATGAACCTTTCCGTACGTACCAGGATCGGCGTCGACCGGATCTGGCATCCACTTGTCCCAGTCTTCGTTCTCTTCGTCCCCATTGGAGCCATCGTCCAATTGCAACGACTCTCCTTTGACCAACTCGTCGGCCAAATCGCTCGGCGAATCGTCGAGCAAGTCACTGACGACGCAACGAACGGTATCCTCCCTCGTTTTCAGATAAACCCTGACACAAAAGTATAAAGTAAAACACAATGCCGATGTATACGTCTATTATTGCGTGGCGCTTACTTGATCGGCTCGGTAATGGTCTCGAGGAGAACGCCGGTAGGATCCAGTTGCCTCAACGCTCTTATAGCTGCGATGTAAGCCGTTATTATGTCGGGAGTGTTGACCCCTGGGTGCAGTAGTCTCGTCTTCAGAGCCTCTTGCAAACTTTCTATCAATACTTTTCGTAAATCGGTCCGCTCCAGACAAATCCGTAAATCGTCTATCGCGGGCTGAGAGTCGGGATACTCTGAAAAATAGGACACGCATTACGTATCGCAAGGGCAGTGAACGTTCGACACGAATAAATTACTGACCGATTATAATGTCGAAGAGTTGTTCGATCCTGAATCTCGTGTATGTCTCGTATAAGAAGTGAGACAGCTTTTGCTTAAATTTGTCAATAGCGTTACGGGTCTGATCGCTTAGGGATACGATCTTTGAAAAACCGCCGGAATATATTCGTATCAACCAACTGACGACGACCGTTTCAAGCCACTGGAAGACAATATACGACGTCTAAGCTTTTACGATTTACATAATCGGATATTTAGATCGACTGCGATGTCCTGGTGTTGACTAATAACAAAGGAAATCTTACGTTTTCCAACGACGTCAGTTGCGATACGTCAAACGTCTTGTCGCACGACTGATTCACATGATTCTTTATACGTATGTGTATCAGCGACGTGAGAACGTTTCCGACCAATCTCTCTAGTAATTCTAATTCGATTAATTTCCTGTTAGTCTCGTGAAACATGAACACTATCGTCTGGCACTGGCATTTCTCTATCTCTCGACAGCAGCCCAGGCATTGGTTCGATTCATTTCCATTGGTAACTATTAAATTAATAATGTACTCGATAAAACGAAGAATCGAAAGACGTAAGAATTATATCATGCAGCCGTTCGTTTACCATGAGTCGAGCTGTCCGCGTTACNATGTCCTGGTGTTGACTAATAACAAAGGAAATCTTACGTTTTCCAACGACGTCAGTTGCGATACGTCAAACGTCTTGTCGCACGACTGATTCACATGATTCTTTATACGTATGTGTATCAGCGACGTGAGAACGTTTCCGACCAATCTCTCTAGTAATTCTAATTCGATTAATTTCCTGTTAGTCTCGTGAAACATGAACACTATCGTCTGGCACTGGCATTTCTCTATCTCTCGACAGCAGCCCAGGCATTGGTTCGATTCATTTCCATTGGTAACTATTAAATTAATAATGTACTCGATAAAACGAAGAATCGAAAGACGTAAACATTATATCATGCAGCCGTTCGTTTACCATGAGTCGAGCTGTCCGCGTTACAAAACACGTTGAACGCAATTCTATAGAATTGTTCAATGATATGTTCGTACCGCAACGGTAGTTGACTCAACAACGTAGAACGCACAATTAATTTAAACTGGCTTAATACGTTGTGTCCACTCGTCGTCGTACTCTGATTTGCCTCGGTTTCGGTCAAATATTCCAGCCTCTTTAACAACGGTAAGAATTCTGTCAGGCTCGTGTACAATCCGTCCACGGCACTTTTGAAGTGCTCGAACCCTCGTTGCCCGTCAGCCGTGATCGTGAACTTCTTCCAAAACGCAGGCGCTACGTTTTGACGAATGTGTAATTCTATGTGATAAATAACTACGTCTTCGACGAACTGCGTCAGACCCAAGGACTTTATCTCTTTGACCACGTCGGTGAACTCTTCGTCCGTACATTCGTTTTGAATCTAAAAGTATGTTTAAACGTCGATTAAATCGGGTACGAATCCGGGGGATTTGTTACACGTTTACAAGCACGTGAACACGAACCTTATCGTACAAAATAGGAAATGCATATTGGATTCGAGGAAAAAAGAATTCTCTCTTGTTCAGCTCTGATTTAACCATACTATTGGGAAGAAACGATCTTCGTTGTTGTTATACGTCAATTCTATCGTTCACTTCCAAGATTACAAATACCTTTCAGAATTGTTCGGAAGAGATGCGTGATGATGGTACCAGAGAGAAATTTTCTCTCTCTGATAAAATACACTTGTATATTCGTAACGTAAAATCAGCAGGCTGGAGGAGGTTAGGTGCGAATCTACCTTCCCGCGAAAGATCGAATTTGAATTCCGACGTTCTTCCGACGCGCTCGGCGAAGACGTTTGAAAAAATAGGAGCAGGTACGTAGACGTAAATATACTCGTTTATTCTTTTCAAAATATATATTTTTGTACACAGTAGAAACCGTGGATATAATATCTATACCCACGGTAGAATCTAATTACAAATCTACACGTGCGTATTTCGAACTCGAAAAACGTTTTGTTCAGTACGAATGGTTAAACTTGACGCATACAGTTATAATCGTGGCATCGTCGCCCGTGACATACTTGTGGCAGATAAAGATAGGAGGAAAAAAAAACGAGATCTCTCTCGACAAGTCAATACTTTTATCACAAGCCGACGGATTGGAAGTGGAAATGGATCGACTTGCACGCTGGGCGCTACCGCGCCCCTCGATCGAATTCGTTGAACAATAAATGTGTTTTGTATTCGACGTCTCAATATTATGTATAACAGCAACAGCCTATGCACCGAACTTTTACATATATTTACGAAAAAAAAGAAAACACGAAGACAATCTTTTAGTCAATGCAATATAAAGATGCTAATATATCACAATAAACATTTGTCTTTNATATCTATATTCAAATGTGGTTCCCTCATTTTTTGGTCTTTGTTCAAGTAATGTTTTGTCAAGGTCTTACGGACCGTAAATTAAAGTACTAACAATGAATCTTTATGATCCCTCAGAAGATCAGTTGGGCATATGCAGGCATATCTTATTCTATAAAAAATGCATAAACACAGAGACAGATATGCATTACTTAAAATTGACTTTCTTGTTTCCAACGTAATATAAATATTCATTTGATTATACTTGTTTAGTAAAAGAATGCGAAATCCATTTTTAAGTAATACTGAAAAATCAATCAATGTGTATGGTCTAGATTTGTCCATGGAAGAAAAATATTGATCTATGTAAATAATATACTGATATCTTCGACGACGACGACGAGGTAAGTCTTGGATCAGGCGGTACAGTTCAAGTCTGTAACCACGTCTGGGCTCACGAGGTCGATTTCCTTCTGACTCTCTTCGAATACTGATTTCGGTATTTTTATGTAGAAATTGATGTATGTCAATATTATGTATAACAGCAACAGCTTATGCATCGAACTTTTACATATATTTACGTAAATCAAGTAAACACGAAGACAATCTTTTAGTCAATGCAATATAAAGATGCTAATATATCACAAGAAACATTTGTCTTTCTGACATTTATAATTTTTATACATATCTATATTCAAATGTGGTTCCCTCATTTTTTGGTCTTTGTTCAAGTAATGTTTTGTCAAGGTCTTACGGACCGTAAATTAAAGTACTAACAATGAATCTTTATGATCCCTCAGAAGATCAGTTGGGCATATGCAGGCATATCTTATTCTATAAAAAATGCATAAACACAGAGACAGATATGCATTACTTAAAATTGACTTTCTTGTTTCCAACGTAATATAAATATTCATTT
>SMSR01002410.1:14751-27842 GCA_019453355.1 Ceratina japonica
ATAAATTGAAGAATTTTTACATGTTTCGATATGTCTAACTCTTTTATGGTTTCATGGATTTTTATAAACCTTTATACATTCATATAACACTTTTAGATCTACAAACAGAATATTTCAAATTTTTGCTAGAGCCTCTAACAAAGAAGTCTAACATTATGATCTTTTCTTTTTTCTTCGAGATTTTGATAAATAGTAATTTACTT
Organism: Ceratina japonica; assembly: GCA_019453355.1. Taxonomy (NCBI): domain Eukaryota; kingdom Metazoa; phylum Arthropoda; class Insecta; order Hymenoptera; family Apidae; genus Ceratina; species Ceratina japonica. Next base: position 14,955 of record SMSR01002410.1, read on the forward strand.
TAACTGTTTGTTACACATTACATAGTAATGTCTAACAGCCTTTTAAAACTAAGCCTTTTAAAAGCCCACAAAAAATTAAGTTAGTTGGCTCCATTTTAAAGAACTTATTCCGTTTTGAAGTGTGTCCGAATATTAATGGGAGTCACTGTAATTATATTGAAAAATGACAATCTGCCAGGATGGCATTAATAACGAATCGGTTGTGTTATCGGTAAAACGTGGCCCGTCGCGCGCAGACTGTTTCCTTTTATTACGATCGTTAACACGTGTTTCCCACTCGGCGCGCACGCCGAATGCATTCTTTCCGCGCGCCGAAAACTCCGATTCGCGTGGTTTATAATGAGTCCATTCATGACTCCGGCGACTGCGAGCGCAAGCTATTTGCATGCGAGGAGGCTCGTGGATGCTGATGCTAGCAAGGGGCCATTCACGGTGTAGAAAGGAGCAAAAGTTCCTCGGCCGAGGGAACACGCTCGCCTCGGTGCCGTCGTTCCTCGATATCGCAGTTTCTCACGGAAACTAAAAAAATCCGAAGCCGTTTCAGCACTCCTGAAATTGCGAAAATCTGTTCAGAACGCATTCGCGAAAAATCCAGAGCCCATCAAATATCGAACGTATCCCCGAAGAACGAAGCGTCGACGTATTCAAACGATCGTCCGCATAAAAGCCTGAAGAGTACTTGTTGCAATCGAGGGAATGAAAAAAACCGTGTACGATCGGCGTAACAACAATAAACTCGATGAAACTGTGTCTCTGGTCGCGAGGATCAAGCACGAGGTTCAAGTGGCGATTGGCATTCAGCTCGTCTCGGCGTGGCAAAACGCGCCGGCGGTACATGTGTATACGTGTGCACGTAACACGCGTCGACGTAACAAGGAAACGTATATGTACGTCGTCTTTCTGGTCGGGACCCCCGGCTCGATCGAACGGCCCCGGCGGGCACACCGGCAACAGCAGCAGCGGCGGCGGCGGCGGCAGGTAGGTATGCGTCGCGACGCGACGCGACGTGCGAGAAGCCGACGGTACCGTTATACGAACACCGTCGTCAGAATCTTCTATAGACCGAGAAACGGAACACGGTGGATCCTAGTCGAACGACCGGTGACCAAACATCGAATTTCACAGGAACAGGTTCCCCTCACACGAGTTCCCGGCTCTCTTTTTATGATAGAGTCAATAATAGAACGTACGTTCACTGATCGGGAGGCTTAGACCCGCTGCCAACCGGCTATTCGGTGCCGAGGAGTCAGACGAATATTTCAGATCGATCGAAAGATCATTATATAAATCGTGTTTAATATAACGACATATTTTAATTTTAATTTTAATTTTAATTTGGATTTAAGGCTTTCACGGTTATTGTTTATTCTGATAGCATTCATCTTCCGGATTGAAACCGTGTATTTTGACGACTCATATGCCAATTAATTTAATATCTTTATATAACGGATATGAGTCCATTATGNGCTGCCAACCGGCTATTCGGTGCCGAGGAGTCAGACGAATATTTCAGATCGATCGAAAGATCATTATATAAATCGTGTTTAATATAATGGCGTATTTTAATTTTAATTTTAATTTAATTTGGATTTAAGGCTTTCACGGTTATTGTTTATTCTGATAGCATTCATCTTCCGGATTGAAACCGTGTATTTTGACAACTCATATGCCAATTAATTTAATATCTTTATATAACGGACATGAGTCCATTATGACACTAGGTATATAAAAAAAAGAAAAATTTTTAGAAGTGTAGGCCAGAAAAACAGGAAAATAAGGAGACATACAAAATTAAGATAAATAAATTAAATTCAACTATCACAGACACTACGGTAAACTTTTGGAAATTTTTTAATGGAATCGTTAAATATCGTATTATTATCGCATATGACCTACTGATTGGAATATTAGCATTTCTCTCGGAAAAGAAATCGTGCCCGAAATAAGGAAGAATTCGAGATATTTAGATGTCGAGGCGAAACAGAGTTTACTATAAATATAGCCTGCACGTGAATCCTATTAACATAAATGAAAGGACCACGCTCTGCATTCCGTGGCGAACGGGGATTGACCTTCGTCAGGATAACGCGACCTTGATACCTTCTATAAAAATCGACGTTACGTATTCGTGGTAAGGGTAGCCACGTTCTCCGGCGAGTGAAAGGGCTGGCTCAACCGAGAGTTCAATCGGTATCGATATTCGAAGAATCGAGTGCGCTCAAAAACGCCCATTCGTATCGCTGCCTATCATTATGAATGGACAAATACATCGGTAATTCATCTGTTGTAACTAACTCCTAATCCGAAGTTCGCAACGCGAAGAACGCAATACGTAAAAATTAACAGAATTAGGTGTGTTTCATATAAAAAGTTAGGGAACCCGAGTCGAAAAAATAATTATGGTTTTGAACCTATTTATTCTACAGAAGGATGTGTAGGTCGAAATCATATCTTGAGCATAGGAATATAAGAGTAAATTTTTAACTCTAATTTGAACCTATATCTAGTTGTTATGTCCGCTTATAAAGGATATAGATCTAAAATAGAGTTTATCAAATATAATTTAGTCCCTCAAGTCTTATTTCAAGGAGGAAAGGATCCATCTAGGAAAAGAATCTTAGAAAAATATCGTGTAGGTTCATACTAGTATTTATCAAACCTAACATTGTCCTCAAAAGTCCATTGCAACACTTGAGGACATGTGCACTGAGAGGACCCCATGATATCTACGTTTTTTTAGCTCATATTGTAGATCAAGAATTTCTTTTACGTTCACCCAATTTAGGGCGAAATTATTATTATTTTTCTTCAACAATTTTTATAAATAAATAACACAAACTTTCGCTTTGTTGCTGTATACAAAAAACTTCTATTGTATAAATTAGATTGTTTTAAAGCCTTTTTTTAAATTTATAATAGGAAGTATAGGAATAAACAGAATAATTAATTTCAGATGCATATCAAATTCAAATGCGCACAGTTTGTAAAATAATTTTATATAACACAATAAATATTTCAGAGGATCCTAAAAAAATCCTATAAACCCTTAAATAGGCCTTCAGATTCCCATTTCTTGCTTGGACAACTAAATTATAACTACTTTCGTGAACGAATTGAAGGTTCTTAAGGCCTAAAATATAATTTGAAATTTTTGTGTGGATTTACAGGTTCTGATTAGAGTTATATCAAATATTAAGTTCTGAGATAACTCTACTAGTTCTAATTTTTAGATCTAATAGACCTAAATTGGGGTATATTTAGGTTTAGAAGATTCAAATTATAGTTAAATTGTCGACTCGGGAAGGGGATTAATCTGAACTCTTACCAACTGCTTGAATCCCTGCTTATAAAACGCGTCTTACCTAACCACAGATCGGATTGGCATACGATTGAATTTCAATATTTCCCGCGATCACACGGATATTCGGAATTATGGAAAGGAGCGGACGGTTTTCGAAACCAGGCCGATCGAATTTGTCTATTCAATCTGCAGCCGTGCGGATGTTCGGCCGATCGTGCGCCGCAAAACTTTCATACATTTCAATGCGACAAGACGGGATACACGTCTCAATGTCGAATTAAAGTTAAATTGTAAACAGCGTGAAAGGATTCCGCGAAATCGAAACGATAAGATCCGGCGAAAAGTTCCACTGCGAATTAAATATATGATTCGAAGTCGCATCGCAGTCAATTTGTCGGACGTCAGCGATGCCCTTAGACCGATCTCCATCTCGCATCGATCCCGCTCCTCTGATCATCCATTTGCTACTCGATGAATAAGCTAATCGAGTTAATCCGTATACGTCATTAGACGTAACAGACGCTTAATCACTTCCGCGTGGATATAGGGTCAATGCTTTTTCCTGGTTCCTCCGTTTCGTTCCCCGACGCCATTGTACCCGCGCGGATGAAATACGTTTCGTAATTTCTGTCTGCGAGCGTGAGATCTGGCCGCGTTAGATTGGATCTAATTTTCCAATAGACCGTGCTCGGTGCGTCGTGCACACGCTGACACTACGAACCGTGTCAGAGATATCGGTAGCGTACGTTCAGTTAGACTCGATCGATTAATATTCTCGCCTCTGTCTTTGCTCTTCTACGATCGACCGATTTTTATACAAAATGGAACCCGGTTCGACGTTTCGAATCTAATCACTATACGTTCGATGCCTTGTGTTGTACATGCAAATACATTTCTACGTATCGGATCCAGATTAGGATTGAACAGGATTGGCAGTAATGTTGAGCTCGGATATTGAAACTGTGACATCGGTGCGCGACACGAGGAGGACAGTATCGGCGTGAAACGCGTTCACGCCGATATCTGGGCCACAATGTCTCGTTTCCCAATGAAGTCGTTAGATCCGGCTTGATGACGATTCATCGCGATCGCTGTTTGGTTCAACGCACTTGCGGTAGGCAAATAACGCGAGTGGAGCAATCGGGAATCTGGTATCTCGTTAACGCGGAACACTCCTCCGTCGTTCGACAGAACATGCTCTATACATTTAGAGACAAATTTAGTCTGCACGTTCATTAATAATTAGTCCAAGCACTAAACGATTCGCTGTTGAAGAATCCGACAGAAATGAATCCGAGTCGAAATTTTAATTCTGATTTAAACCTCTTAGTTCTACACAAGGTTTTGGAGGTCTAAAGTGAAATTGTATGATAGAGATTTTTTCATAAGCATTAAAGTCTTATTATGACCTCGAGATTCTACTTACGTCCGGTTTAGACAAGTTGAGGCCTGAAACGGAATTTATATAATTTTACTTTTGGCCTCGAGGTCCTTATTTTTATCGGAATTTGTTGATTCTGATTTGAGCCTAAAAGCCTTCTCTTTCATATTACTACGGAAATACTAGCATTTATACTATAGTTTGATAATAGAACTAAAAAAAGTATTAAACAATATTCAAAACTGTTTTAATTATAACAGCTAATACAATTACTGTTTTATTTACCAAATGTCACAAACTATTGTCGACTTAATTTTTTTAAATTGATGGAAACTCTTAAAAATAAACCTGTTAACGCGCAGATAATTAAATTTGGTAAATAAAAAAATAACTACACAAGCTTTTGTAATAAAATAAATGTTTAAATCTAATAACTTTAATATTCCTCATGAAACTATAGTCAACGTATTTAGCAGCTTTAAATATCAAATATTAAGTGGTTAAGTAATTATTATTAACACAAGTAGTAATAATCAAACAATATTGTTTCCATTCTAAAATTTCATTAAACCATCACTAAACCATTTTCTTAAAAGTAGTGATGAGCCTCTTGAGAATGTGAAGTGAGAACTCTTGGCCTCGAGGTCCTTATTTTTATCGGAATTTGTTGATTCTGATTTGAGCCTAAAAGCCCTCTCTTTCATATTACTACGGAAATACTAGCATTTATACTATAGTTTGATAATAGAACTAAAAAAAGTATTAAACAATATTCAAAATTGTTTTAATTATAAAAGCTAATACAATTACTGTTTTATTTACCAAATGTCAGAAACTATTGTCGACTTAATTTTTTTAAATTGATGGAAACTCTTAAAAATAAACCTGTTAACGCGCAGATAATTAAATTTGGTAAATAAAAAAATAACTACACAAGCTTTTGTAATAAAATAAATGTTTAAATCTAATAACTTTAATATTCCTCATCAAACTATAGTCAACGTATTTAGCAGCCTTAAATATCAAATATTAAGTGATTAAGTAATTATTAATAACACAAGTAGTAATAATCAAACAATATTGTTTCCATTGTAAAATTTCATTAAACCATCACTAAACCATTTTCTTAAAAATAGTGATGAGTAATTATTGAGAGGAATCAAGTATTAACTAGCTATAAGCAATGATAGATAATTAGCATCTAAAATATACTGTAAGTATATTTGATAAAAGAAACAATCTTGTTTGAGAGAAAGAGAAAGAGAGAGGTAATCTTTATTACTAGAACTGCGTAAGATTTAGGGGAACGAAAACAGTATTACATGTAGGATTTGAAGATTTCAACCGGAACTTCTTAACTATGAAGGTTTAAAACAGAAGTTAAATTTCGACTCGGGAAATCTTTCTTGATTCGGCAAGATTCTCCTATTTCTTTATTTGCGACGATTGTTTTGCACGGCTGTGCCAATCGGTTTAAATCGGAGCAGTGCAAACGAGTTGTGAAACGTGACGCGAGTTGTTGCAAAATATGTACAGCAAGAAGGAGAGGCGGCGCGATGATATGTGAACATTATCAAGTCCAAAGTATATACGCGAGCAGAAAAATATTAGGTCGCTGCGTACGAGCAGAAAATTTTTTACGTAACGACTGAAAACGAAAATACTGCAAAAATCGACGATCCTTACACATAGAATTATCGAATGTTGAACTTGGTAGCGCGACGATCGTATGAAAAATGGACATTTCACGTGCCACGTAATAGTCTCTGCGCGTATGCACGCGTGTACGCAACGAACGGGCGGACCGTTTGATGCATAGATATAATTGCCTGTGTCGCGTGTGCTTAATCGCTTTCATGCTGGCCCAATGAACGTTCGTCTAGGTCTACGATCGTCGTTTCTATCGATAAACAAATTAATTGTACTCCATGCGTATCTTAACTAATCTAAATAAGAGGCCAGCGTATTTTTTCCCCCTAACGTTGCACAACCTCGCGGTAGTTTATTACAAACGTTGTTGCCTCACATGAAACAATACTATTTAGCGCGTACGTAATCGAAACGATTCTCATGTTATCTTGACTAGCGAGCCGTTTCTCTCCCGACAGAATGAAACGGTCTCGTTACGCCGTATTAAACGGAGCTCTATTAAAAATGCAAAGTCTACGGAATTAATTGAACACGGTGACGAGAGCGAAATGGGAAATATGCATGCGAGCGTGGAGAAAAATTGCGAAACTTCGTTTGGACGAGACGCAATGAAGGCAAGTGGACGACGAGACGCGATGTGCCGGACTGGCCGGTGCAATATGTGGGCCAGACAATAATAATTGTTTGACATTTCCTGGTATATTATACTGCGTGTAATTGATACAGAGGAGCCGACGTTAATTCCCCCGGCTGTTAGCGGACTATCTTTAGCAGAAAGTTCCCTGCCCTCTGACATTTTTTTTTTTTTATCATCAATTACTTCCTCGTCGCGAGACGCGAAGGTGTCTATATGAGTTTTATCGAATGATTTCGTTCTATGATTCTTAGCGACGGACGAAACGTTCCGAGGAGGCGAATTTCTGTTTTCGCGTTGTTTTCGAATTTCTCGGAGCCGCTGAATTATTGATGAGGCCGATCGGCCGTGTGGCTCGCCGTAAGGAATTCACATATTATTCGGTATAAAGGAAATCAGGATGATCTTAACGTCAACGCGCGTCGCCGTACATCTTGACCAAAGTCCGAACGGGGGCTATACTGATTTCCGCGGGAGATAAACAGAGGCCTTGGCTGTTGGTGAGAGAAAAGACGGGAAACGAATGCGTCTCGGGGGAATTTCGGATGGAATCTTAATCGGTTCGAAGTATTTTCAGCCGGCGGGATACACGGCCGAGCCTCGGGAATACTGTTTAACCTCTGACCGCGACACGGAAAGGGCGGTCAGAGGATTCACGCGATTTATGCGGCCGCGAGGAGCGTCCCGGGACGCGAAAAAGGAATTAGAATAATAGAGGACGTCCGGGGCTGGCGGAGAAATCCTATACTTTAATATTCGACGGTCGTAGACCGTCTGCGAGAGGGCTCGCCTCTTCTCGGCCGAACTCGACTCTCTCGCCGGTGAATAAAAGCTCTGGTAGCGCATCCCCGGCGAGACATATCGGCGGGGAACGAGATCAAGCCGATCCTAGTCCAACTGGTTCGGCTAGCGTCCCGTGGAAAGACGGTCCGAGGCTGGCTGCGCCACCCCTTTGGCTCGGGTCCACGCCGAGAGCGAGGGAGAGACGAGAAAACGAAAAGAAGAAACGGAAAGAAGACTGGCTCGGGGGCGAGGTAGACCAAGACGGTGAAATGCGAAGAGTAGGAAGGCCGTTTATATAGGCTTGTATGTATACGTATATATACGTACGTACGTACGTACGTATGTATGTATGTATGTATGTATGTATGTATATAGAAAAGCGGTGTACCGCGGCGTGGATAGAGCGACGGTCGACCTTGTCTCGTGACGTCACCGACCGTCTAGACGAGATCCACCGCTTTCAATGTCCCCCATTCTCCCCCATTCTTGGATTAAATTCGAGAAGTAAAAAACTCAAAACGAGCCACGACAGGCAACCCGATCCACCCGTTCACTCGATTCCCCGCATTAATTTCGACGACCTCGCTTCAATCTCCTCCCCCGTGCGTGTGCACGACGCTTCTTCCTCATCCAACCCCTGCCCTCCTCTACCCCGCGATTGCCCCATTGCCGCGCTCCTCCCGCGTTTCTCAACCCCCTGTGCACTTTCACGTTTTCCTAACTCCTTAACCCATTTCTGTCGCACGCGATCTCGCATCTCCCTCTCGACTTTTCTAAGAACAATAAACGAACAAAATATGTATAAGACGTGTACATGTATAGTACAAATATGTATAAATAATGTATACGTATAGTACAAATATGTATAAGTAATGTATATGTATAGTAAAAATATGTAATGTATAGACAGCGTTTTCTGAGCGACTCTCTCGCTGGCCANTGTATAGTACAAATATGTATAAATAATGTACATGTATAGTACAAATATGTACAAATAATGTACATGTATAGTACAAATATGTATAAATAATGTATACGTATAGTAGAAATATGTAATGTATAGACAGCGTTTTCTGAGCGACTCTCTCGCTGGCCAACGCAATAATTCATCCGGAAGACGGCGGCGCGGCGGGTCGTAAAATGTTTACCCGTGGCGCGTGATGAAAGGAAATGCGATTCGAGGCTCGCGGATGTAATGGGAGCAGGTGCGATGCAAGCTGAGAAAAGGGTAGAAGACCCTCGTGAAAGAGGGAGGAACCGTGAAGATCCTGTTGCCGACAACGGTTGCAGCGGGACACACGGGGCCGTGTCCTCTCCGTCGGACGTGTGCTTTCATCGTGGTTAAAGTGCCGATCGATGTACGCACTCCTCGGCCACACCCGTCGACGCTCCTCCTTTGCCCGGTTTGCCGAATTTCGAGGAATCGATACTCGCATCGCCTCATTGAATATCGAATAAGTGAATACGCCGCGCCGCGAAAGGCGCCGGTAATATTCGCCGGGATAAATATTTCAAACGGCGGCTCCCCCGTTTATTCGTCGTCCTTTTCCCTTCTCCTCTTTGTCACTTCTAGACCGTAATGACCCATTTGTCCAGTTCTGAACCGCGGCCGGACGGTGTATCGTAATTGCCGTCGACCGAGTCCGCCGATAATAATTTCGCCTCCCACCGGCGCGATAAATTCTCGCGAACGATAACTCGAGGTGTAATTGTTTTTAAACGAGGTTGAATTACAAATTCAACGGCAGGACGTTAGACGTCGGGACAATGATCGGCCGCGCGGCTGGACTTTCTCGTTAATAAATTAGCGCGAAGTTAACACGGGCATCGCGTTACACGATAGGCGTGGTACACCGGACTTGTTTCGAAAACAACATTTTTTTTATATTAATGCGCACTTTCCGATCAATGGCTTACGCAACGTGACGTACGATTGCGGCCGCGATTATTAACATAAAACCGCGGCATTCTAAATCGCTGACAAAGAACCGATACGACGAAATACGGCGAAGCTTAAAAGCGGCGAAGCGAGGGACTATCGCAATATGAATATATAGACGACGAGTGTTTGCGTACGATGCGACTTGTCAATTGGTTTAAAATCTCACGACAAGATTTGTCCTTCGTGTCCCTCCGTCTGAGGTCACGGTTAAGGTCTGGCTCGGAGTGCCAGTCGGATCATTTCGGACGGCCGTGGTAGGTCACTGTTTTAAACGAAGCAATCACGTGCTTGAACGATTTTAATTTTATGCACCGGAGGTGGCGGCCTTGAAACGTTGTTGATCCCTGCCCCCCGAAATACCAATCTTAATCACGATTCTTTCCACCGCTAATCACATCTAGACTGCAGATTCTTAGAAAAATGGTAGGGTAAATGCGCTAATTACTGCGAATTTTTATGCAAGGTAACTTTCAACGCGAAAATCAGCTATTTGAATACAAGAATCGAGTTAAATTATTTTTTGAACAAGTTTTATTACGTTATAAATGTGTAAAAAAACAATTATATCTCAAGAAGACGTATACGTTAAATTAAATAAATCATTTTTATAAGGTGATGAAATACAGGTATTACTGCGAATATGAGGCAATTACTGCGAGTCAAATACCGCGGGAACCCTAATTACTGCGAGCCAAATAGTGAGGATATCGAAATAATTTCATCACTTTTTATTAAATATTTTTTAATAAAATATTATACGAAATACATAAGTGTCATTTAAATTTTCTTTTTCTTTTTTATGACACTTCTTGAACACTTTAATCCACTCTCAACAACAATCAAATATGCCTTCGAACCGACTAAACCTATTCTACAAGATTATGCTTTACAGTTCGCGTGTTCGCAGTAATAGGCGTTCGTGAAATATACTGTGTGGAATATACTGCGGTCATTAATATATTAAAGATACACATTAAATTAACATACTTTCGTATTTTTCTAACTAAATAATGCATATTTTGATTGTTTGTAATATTAAAACGTACTATGTATTAATATTATTGAAAACAAATGGAATTTTAAAAGAGGTGTTTGACAGACGTCAACCAAAATTATTGGAAAATTCATATTCTCGTCAACTACTCGACTTTGAAGTCTTTTAAAGTAATTATAAATTTCATTATTGCTATTTATTTTGTTTAAATTATTATTATCAAATAACAAAATAATTAAAGAATTTCTTTTATTTCGTCTAATACGTTTAAAAAATTCATAATTAATGATTTTAATAAAAATCCGCAGTATTTGGGGCATCTGCAGTATTTGGCACACTTACCCTATTTTGATTGTTTGTAGTATTAAAACGTACTACGTATTAATATTATTGAAAACAAATGGAATTTTAAAAGAGGTGTTTGACAGACGTCAATCAAAATTATTGCAAAATTCATATTCTCGTGAACTACTTGACTTTGAAGTGTTTTAAAGTAATTATAAATTTCATTATTGCTATTTATTTTGTTTAAATTATTATTATCAAATAACAAAATAATTAAAGAATTTCTTTTATTTCGTCTAATACGTTTAAAAAATTCATAATTAATGATTTTAATAAAAATCCGCAGTATTTGGGGCAACCGCAGTAATTGGCACACTTACCCTATTTTGATTGTTTGTAGTATTGAAACGTACTACGTATTAATATTATTGAAAACAAATGGAATTTTAAAAGAGGTGTTTGACAGAAGTCAATCAAAATTATTGCAAAATTCATATTCTCGTGAACTACTTGACTTTGAAGTGTTTTAAATTAATTATAAATTTCATTCTTGCTATTTATTTTGTTTAAATTATTATTATCAAAAAACAATATAATTAAGGAATTTCTTTTATTTCGTCTAATACGTTTAAAAAATTCATAATTAATGATTTTAATAAAAATCCGCAGTATTTGGGGCGTCTGCAGTAATTGGCACACTTACCCTACCTGCAGAAAATATCGAAAAACGAGATTAGATGGAATTGTAAATGGTCCGTACATCTGTTGCCAAAGGTTCTGTCTAAATACCGAATGCAAGAGGAGTGGGACGTAATCGGTGCGGCAGTACCCGGGCAATCAGTCCTGGTTAAAAGTACGATCGGCCGAGAAGGGATTGATTAAAAGAGGAGTCCAGACAGAAAGGAGTTGCATCGGTGTTCACAGGCGAGGTCCCATTCTTCCAGCAAGCAAGGGTCGCGGTTAAGGTCTTGCCGGCAGTGTCAGATTATTTCGGACGGGCATGTAGGTCAGCGCAGCCGGCCAGATACGGCGGTCGCACGTCTGGGCCCGGGCATCATCTCCCGTGTTAACGCTCCAGATTGAAACACAATCGATTTAATGAAGCGAATCATCGTCCCGGCACCGGCGAGGGCCAAGGGCGAATCCGTTTAAAAGTCTGATTCACCTGTTCGCTCTGACCTCTCGGAAGATTAGTCACGACCGTGGCCATGGCCAGAGACGACTCCTGACCCGGGAATGGGAAAGAAAGTCGCGCGAGACGAAAGAAAGCCAATCGTCGCCGATTGATATAAACGACTTAATGGTTTGGCCTCACTCGCGATGGCCACGCGGCCCAGCCACCGCGGACAACAGAAAATATTCCACGGAATCGCCGATCGGTACCTTACAAATCGGAACTTTCTCGAGACCGCGAAGAAAACCGTGGCCCACGCGCGAAACTGCAGAATCGTCGACGAGAACTGAATATGATAAAAAAAAAAAAAAAAAGAATCCTGTTTTAAATACAGCGACCCGATTTCGTCGTCGACATCGCCGATTCCGACGTTGCGAAATCGCGGCCGAGGAGAAACCTCGTTGATAATTCATGAATCGACGAAACGTTAGGCGTCATCGTTTCATAGAACTTGATCGCGGTCGTTGTTTTAAAAGCGTTTGACCTTTGATCGGAGCGCGATAAAGAATAAGCTCCGTTTAAATCGCGAGGGAAGAAGAGGAAGGCAATTCGTGTCGACGCGCGGATAAATTACGCGTCTGCTTAAACTTCTGATTACGCGAATTAATCCATCGTAAACAAGTGGCGAAGAGTACGGTTTATCTCGGCTCGGTGGACGCGGCTCCAGTTTAACGCCGAGCAAATCGACGAATGCTACAATGAACATTGATTGCCAGATCGTCTCTCACAACGACGCCATTAGCG
>SMSR01002421.1:9733-28321 GCA_019453355.1 Ceratina japonica
GCTATTATTTCGAGTCAAAGTTCTCGTTAAGGAATGGGCGTTGGTCATTCTAGGAGCAGTGGACAGGTAATTAAATAGACAATAAGACATATGTTTAACAAGGTCTTTAATTTTTAAACAATAAGTTATTGAATACAAGTATCTGATATCTGTACAATTGCAGTAATGCACAATTAAATATAACACTTGCAACCGATTATGCACCGGGAGAAGAGAATAATCTCTCTTCGGTGGTACCAGAGAAAAACTTCTCTCTGTCCATTCGTCTCGACTGCCTATACTGTGTGTATGCTACGGTGGACGTGCTGAAGGTTCTTGTCTGAACTGAACAGGGTAGATCTCTGCTAAAAAGGTTCTGGACCATGCCTCGGTGGACGTTTCTTCCGACTTGGTCGCAAGGTGCAGTGCTTTCGTTGCGGGCACGCGCGAGAACAAAGGCATGAGAACTCTCAGTTTCTCTCTGGTAAAGCGAGAAGCCAGAACGCCAGAACACCAGAACACCGTTCAGGGTGAAAAAAAATTAATATCAATATTAATATTAAAGAAGAATACGAAAAATTACTGAACTGAACTCTGCTTTTCTTATTAGAATAGATATTTGAATATAGAACAACTAAAATTATTGTTAAATGAATTAAAAAAAATTTTTGTCTGAACTGACTGAAAATTGTATCTGAAAACGAATTACGCTTTTTTTAGTATAAGAGTTATGGATTATTTCTTGGACTCGCTAGATATTAAGTCACTCATAATTAGTCAATTCCTTTTTTTTTATAATAAATTAATAACGTGCTGAGAATAAGCATAAAGTAAATTAATATTAATAATACTTTCGGTGTTTTAGAGCAGAATGGAGAACAGTTTCTTTGGCACATATAGGATAGATTAATTTTCTACACTCGTATGAGATATATGTCATAGCAATCTTTCACGCCAATTGGGATGGATTTCTATAGCTGACGTCCTTGACATCAGTCGAATTAATCTATTTAAACCGAATTAACTTATTTGCTAAAATTTGTGATGATTTATTAAGTAAAGCGATTTAACGCTAATAAAGTAGTCCGTGAACATGAAACAATCTCTCCAAATACTTACCTTAGCACTATTTTTACTGGTATCAAAAGACACTTCCCGAAATTTTTCTTTAATATTATCGTTATTAGTTTAATAGTTTTCCCTTAATTAAATTTTTGACTATTGGGGTTGCTAAATTAATTATATATCAATAAATTAATTAGAAATTGGTTGTTAAATTAAGTAAGTAAATCGAGGAATAACGAATAAACTAATAATGTCAATTTTAGGTGAAAATGTCAAAAGATATCGCATGGTAAAAATAGTGATAGAGGACGTGCGCACATTCAGTTCTCTGAAATCTCCCGGTCATAGAGTTTAGACAAAAAACATTTGCAGTTAGTAATAAAATAATTACTGTACCTTTGTAAATGTTAGCAATACTTATACGAAAACAGTATTACGAGAACATTCCTAATATGTTATAACAACTTTCATCCCTTACTACATGCTTCCTTTGTATAATTTCTATTGTCTTATATAACAGAGTCTATCTTCTCTACAAGTATTCGTGGAATCTGACGATCACGTCATTAAAAACAATTTCAATAAGAAAGTGATCGTATGTTAAAAATAAGCTGATACTAAGTGTAGAATTTAGAAAGATGAAAAACAGCATGAAATTTTGAAGTGTCCGTCCGCTCCCTGCAAACTTTACGTAATATTCCCACAATCGGAAGGAAAATGATTATCTTCCGTTGACGAGCATAACTCACCGGTCGACTTGCGTTACAATTATTCGGACATTTAACCTTGGCCTTCATCTTTTCCGCAAAGCATTTTATTGGGGGTAATGACGCGTCCGCAGTCCTTATAACCGACTGAAAAATCCATATCGTACGTTTACTACGGCCCGCTAGACGCGAAAACCGGTTTCATTAAAACTTTTACGAGTAAACTGACACAGTGCTCGGCTAAAAAAATTATCGGCTCCATCCCATTTTCTCGTTCACGATAAAAACCGTCGACGCATTCCGTGGTCAAACAATGGGAACAGTTCCTGATTTCACGACACTCCCCGAATTTTGCTTATCTGACCGATCGTTTTAAAATCGCGTGCCTCGCGCCCGAACGCGGCGTTCAAAATATAAAAGGAAAAGTGCAGTCATATACAAAAGTAATATAAAATAGTAAAAGTAAGTAGTAAATAGTGTATATAAAAGTCAATGTAACTCGTTCAAACGTATTTACTTACCTATAAGGAAATCTGACTGCAGTCACTCCGTCGTCGCCTCTGATTTCAAACGAAAATTCTTATATGGCGATATACTTACATACTCACGTTACTCATGCCGCAAAAAAAAAAGAACATCGGGAACATTGAGACGTGAATGCGCCATGCGTGTAGTTCCGCAGGACTGTTTACTGCGACGTTGCGTTTCTTTAAAGTGTGAAGTAGAAGCTGGTTCCTATTTAATATCGTGCGGAGTAAGTAACGTAGAGTCGTCGTGAGGCAGAATTTAGCACGTGGGAACTTCGGTTTGATTTCCGTGTTGAGTGGGTTTCTCGGGGGAGAATAATGAATATCGAGGAGCCGGATTTTACGAACGCGAGAACGCTACAATTTCGTAGCCACGACGATGGGGACAATGTTAAGGAAGAGAGTGCTCGATCGGACCGAGGGAACATCTTCGAGAGCGTTTATAAGATGACTACTGTCGAGAGGTACGTGTATTTTATTGTCTTGGAAAGCAGGACTTATAAAGAGAACAGCAGGATTTATAAAGAGAGAACAAGGAAGATAGAAAGGATATTATAGATTTTTTATTTAATCTTGTACCTCATATATGAGCAGTTCAATATTATAATTGTAATCGCATTTATGTATTTACGTATTTTCATATTTATTGCTGTTATTTTTACTTATAACCTGAAAAGACTGTAGAATGAATAATGAATGGCGAAACAAAAGACAAAAGATGGCGAGTTTCCTCGCCATCTTCATTCCGGTTCTGAACAGGTTAACGATTTCTTATTCCCGCGGTCGATTATTAGGTCATTTATTATACTAATTAATTTCTAAAAAAGAAGCTCGTAGCTGAGACACTTAGAAAATATCAAAATCGATATCGTTGTTTTATAAGTGTCTGACGAATCAATTTCCTCTTTTAGAAATTAATTAATATAATAAATGACTTAATTTCTACCCACTTATTTCTACTCATTGGTCTTTTATTTTATATAGAATCATAAATCGGTGAGGGAAAACTGTGAACAGGAATTAGGACATTTATAGTAGGCGTGTAAATTCAATAAGTTGTTTTTCATTTCGTTCTCCAGACGCTTTGTGTTTCTATTTCGAATCAAAATCGAAAAATATCCTCAGGAATAAATGATACGTCCCACGACCATGTCAAGATGTTATTGTTTCCAGAAGTTCTCGGTATTTTTACATCGATTCGTCATATGATACGCGGAACAGATCTGTTTCTCAGGAAGCTCCAGGAACGATAACCACTTTTTGATTAAGAATATTTTCTTCAATTAAGAAAAAATTTAGGGTTGAATTAAATGGCAGAATTTTAACAACCCTTAAATTAACAGAGACATTTTAAGAGATTCTTTACTTAATCATGCAAGTGGTTTAAAATTTAAATGCTTTATCATTGTCTTTATGTAAGAGTTCGTACAACCTTAATAATGAGTACTAAGAAATCCAGGACAAATAAATGAAATGATTAACAATGAAGCATAATTTATTCGCTGTAAGTTTATGTCAATCGTAAATGCATTTTCTCCAGATCGTCAGGCGTAAATTTTGTCTGTCTACGAGCACTAAAACGAGCCTCGTAATAAATTTCCAGTCGTCCACTGGAACGTAATGCGTATGTCAGTGATATAGGTAGGTGTAGGTGTACGACCGACAGTGAGCCTCGGTAAGGACCATTTTACACGAACGGGACAGATTTACTCCTCTTATTCCTCCTTAATCGGTGAAAGGAAAAAAAGACTATTTTCGAAAGCGTTATTGGACCGTTTACGGTGCATTTGTGACTTCAATTTACCTCATTAGCATCGCCTTCGGCATTTCTATATAACGGAACACGCGGCCACGTACGAGCAACCTACACATATAGGTATTAGCGCCGAATGCATTCGAACACGAACACTGCAATTTACACTTTGCGTACAAGAAAATTTACCAAATGAAAATTGCCAAAGTCACGCACTACCAAAATTCCGAGATTCGAATAAAAAATCTCATATTCGACATTTCGTTCTGGAATTGTATATAGCGGGGAAATTTCTGACCTCATACCATTCGTCAAAATTAAAAATAACGCTCGATGAATGAAAAAAAGTGGTCCGTTTCTCGAATCATCATTTTTGAATACGATCGCTGAATCTTATCTCGATATCATGAACTCCTATTCGGCGTGAATCACGCGCTTTTAAATCGAGCATCGAAAGAAGTATTTCCACGAATCGTTCGCCGTCAGTTTGCCGATCGATTACGTAGGAGAGCCCTCATTCTGTATGCAACGAAAAGATTGTAAACCCGGGAGGATTCGATGACAAGTTATTTCTTATGCAAATACGAACTAACGCGTCAGGCACGATCGACTCGATTTCTCGTTTGCGATCTCAAAGATTGCACGAGTGCAAGAAGCACAAAGCGAAAGTTTAAAAAATCCAATCAAAAGCTTATACTTTCTGAAATAATGGCTCATGTACTAAAAAGCATATATTAAAACATATATTAAAGCATATATTAATTAAAGCATACATTATTATAAAGCATGTATTAAAGCATATATTAAAGCATATATTAAAGCATGTATTAAAGCATATAGTAAAGCATTTATTAAGGCATATATTAAAGAATATATTAAAGCATATATTAAAGCAAATATTAAAGCAAATATTAAAGCATCTATTAAAGCACATATTAAAGCATAAAAAACGAGAACGATTTGCGTATCAAGAAGAGTTCCTAGTAATGGTGTCCCTGAGTCTTATTCCTTGTTAGTCCTCTATCTGAATCAGAACGGANGTGCAAGAAGCACAAAGCGAAAGTTTAAAAAATCCAATCAAAAGCTTATACTTTCTGAAATAATGGCTCATGTACTAAAAAGCATATATTAAAACATATATTAAAGCATATATTAATTAAAGCATACATTATTATAAAGCATGTATTAAAGCATATATTAAAGCATATATTAAAGCATGTATTAAAGCATATAGTAAAGCATTTATTAAGGCATATATTAAAGAATATATTAAAGCATATATTAAAGCAAATATTAAAGCAAATATTAAAGCATCTATTAAAGCACATATTAAAGCATAAAAAACGAGAACGATTTGCGTATCAAGAAGAATTCCTAGTAACCGTGTCCCTGAGTCTCATTCCTTGTTAGTCCTCTATCTGAATCAGAACGGACAGAAACAGAAGGCCACCCATGCTGGATTATAAATCAGTTCCGCAATACAAATGTTTCACGATCGCTTCCTCTTATCGGAATGCATGTACTTACATACGTTCGCGATCTATCGTGTGCGCATCGCCGCGCATAATGCACGCGTGCCTCTGTGTGAATCCGCGAGATCTTTGTCCGTGAAGCTGCAACGTTGTAATCGCTNAAAATAACGAATAAACTAATAATGCCAATTTTAGGTGAAAATGTCAAAAGATATCGCATGGTAAAAATAGTGATAGAGGACGTGCGCACATTCAGTTCTCTGAAATCTCCNGGAGCGCAGAAACACGTCTTTCGGCATTGTGCGTCTAATCTGTGCGATCGTCGGGCTGCATCGTAAACATGCGTCAGTCGTAGAACGACATCGTGCGTCGGTCGGTCCGCGATTATTGGAGAGCGAAGGTATGAATATATTCATCGCGCGATAGATACGCGAGGGTTCGCGGCGAGTTCGTGTCCTGATCCTGCGTCCTGCGAACCGCGAAATCGGAATGCAAATTCCAATTAAATAGGGAAGCCAACGCGAGTCAATCGCCGTGGAACTGTGAAAGTGAAACGAATCGCCGCTCTTTCTTAACTTTAGTCCAACAGCTTTAGAGTAGACCGAGCATGAACTTTTTTTATTTTATCGAAGAGGATTGGATGATCGTTCAGCATTTATAATTTATTATTAACGTTCGGTATTTTTTAATTCCTCAATCGATGCAGGGTTCTTTATAAAAATTTACGATTTCTTATGATTCCTATAAAATTCTTAATAAGGATAGAAGATTCCTTATAAATTATTTATGTCGAAATATTAGTAGTTTAGAAGATTTTAAATTAAATAATTTAAATTCTGAGGCATCACTGCTGTTGCAATAAAAAAAGAAGGCTTTGAAGGTTTTAATGAACTATTGCAGTCTTTTAGAATATCCAGAAATATTAGTATCATCTGGGAAATCATCAAATCAGGATTCCAAAATCGACTGAGACACCCTGTATGTAAATAGTGAGAGGTACTTTTTACCTAGAAATTATACAGCTTGAACAATTCGTTTTGTGCATGAATCTACACATTGAATGAGATTTTTTTAAAAGAGGAGACAGATAGAAAAAGTAGATTTACTTTCACTGTTATTTATGATTCCCAGGCTCATTTGTCAGGACTCTTATTCAGTCGGATATAAGTATAATAAGAAATTGATTAGAAGTCGAATTGACTAGTATTAAAATTTCTAAAGGATCTGTTCGTACGCTAAATCTAATTTAAATGTCGCTATTAATGATCAGGGTAGATTGAATAACCTAGAAAGTCCTGCTTGATTAATACACGAGAAATTCCGTAATTACTAGATACGCGCTCGTCGTTTCAGTCCGAACAAAATATCCGCTTGCCATAAAATTATTTATGCACGTATAGATACGCGTAATATCCAGCATGGCACTTCTCAATATTAGAACGGAGGTGTTTCCACTTTTTCAATCATAATTTCTTCTCTCGTTATCAAATCCCGTCTGTCATTTATATGTTTCGACTCTGGATAAATGCACATCCGTCGGAAATGATTCTGATTTCTTTCTCATAACGAGATGATTAAAATATGATTATATGCTTGGTCGAGTGCTTCAGTAGAATCCGAGAAGATTAGAACGTGCTACATTCATTAGTTCTCGACTTAATGAAATGTCAAGCAGAACCGGCTGCGATTTGTCATCGATTTTGTGCGCATCTGACACATGAAAAAAGACAGCTTTAAAATTAGCTCTTCCACAGCACAGTCGAATCCCATTTTTACACACCCATTCAATTACAATTCAATTTTATCTTTTGTTATCTCTTGTTAATATCCTGATGCATATTTGCAGCTCTTAATGAAGAACTTCCATTGCGTTCGGAATTTTTTTACACAGTCATTCAACTGCAATTCGACTTTACTTTTTAATCCTTTGTTAATATTCTGAAGCGTGTATTTACAGCTCTTGATAGATAATTTCGATTGCGTCCAGAATATGATCGCGTCGTTATAACTGTAACGGTTAGGCACCCATTTAGGGACAAATAGGCTTAGCTATTTAGTTCCCATTGATGTTTCACAGATTAAATTGAGCTTCAGTAAGCTTGCTTCATCTCCTCCTGGATTTTGATGGATCAGTGTGGACCCCAGTCATAAATCACTAATGGCTTACACTGAATTCTACTACACTGTTATACCTATCTATTACTGTACTTCAATTAGCCGCTCTGTAATTTGATATTGAATTACTCTATACTTAGATGGACTTTTCCTAATCTTACGTCGAATTGAGGTATAATAAGCGGGCTTTGAACCGAAAATACTCTCGTATTCCTGAATTCACTATTTATGATGGAAATAACCGTTTTGTTTTGCACCTTGAAGGAACAATACTGCGTATCATCAGGCTTAGGGTTATATGAGCCGTAAGACATCTTCCAAAAGTTGAGAAATGTAATAAAAAGATATGTCAATTATTTAAAACAATAAAATTTGGAAAAAAATTATAATTGCAAGATTTATAAAGTTGTCTGCTTTTTCGGTTATAAGGAAATTTTAATGCATAGTTTCTAATATTCTAATACATAGTTTTGGCATTTTTTTTTATAACAATTGACACATAATTATTATAATAAGATTTTGTACAGTGTTCTATTAATACAAAATTAAAATTTCAATAGTTCGTCATTGTTTTTATGTAAGACTTCATACAACCTTTAAATTTTCTCATCTATTTACAAAATTCTTTTCTTATAATTCTAAATGATCGTCGCGCCACCCACGAGTTGTATAAGAGGATCAAAGTCACCAGACGAGACAGCAATATTCGTTATCGTGATACTTGACAATCTCAAAGGTGAGGCAAGTAGTTTCGACTAAAAGAAGAATACACAGAGGCGATCTTCGATAAAACGGTCACTATGACCTGAGCCTAACGGGATAGCCGATAAACTTTGGCCGGTACATTTCGAGCCACTCCTAGTAACGCCACTTCACGTTACGTCTCTATCTGTGTACGTGTACCAAAACCGGACTGCCTACGATTATAGTCCGGGAGACGATCGGTAGACGTAGACTTTTTTGTTATTTTATAAGCTATAAAGTACTTGAGAAAAAATTGTCAGCCTTGCAGTGATAAGTCGAATAAGTTAATTCTTTAAAGACCCTTGATAAAAAAAGACTCTTATTATCCTGTATTTTTGGGCATTCTTGGTACTCTAAAAAGTTTAGTCTTGCAGGCATGATATTTACATATTATTTATGTGCAGGTTTCAAAAATTGCTATTAATGTCTGCAACAATATTAGACATAGACAGTCATTTTGTTTACTTGCGATATCAAAACAACAAAATGGGAAATCAACTTTGTACGAATAATGACACTAAAAATATGCCTCCGGGGCTATTAGACAGGATGGACATAATCGGGAGGACTCGACTTTTCCCACTTAACGTCAGCTTTTTGCACTCCTATGAAAATAACGTTTACCCAAGTGATTAGCAGTTAACAGCCGTTTACTTCACACTGCCTGTCCTCATGACAAACATCGTGTATTGTGCAAGATTGGTACCAGATACATAACAAAAAAAAGGAAATATAAAATTCTAAGCAGAATTAATTGATCTATAAATTGATCAGTTTTTGATTGTCCTATTAATTAACGTGAGACGTCAGGTCCAGTCGATGTCATCTGCGCCGGATTCGCCAAGACCGAACGACACCTAATTTGCATTCTGTCAATGTCCCGTTCCGGGGTAATGAGCGCAAATTGCGAAACGCTCGATCAACAGTACCGGTGACCATTAAACATTCCAGATCACGGTTAAAAGATCCGGCGTATCTCGGAATCTTCGCAGGCTTCTTTACGCCGCCGCCCGGCCGGCTACGGGGGTATAATTAAAAGTAGAACGAGCGTGTAACCCGGCTAATGCGCCCGAGCAAACCGAACCCAGTAACGTAAACGTTACGCAAAAAGAGCCGCGCGGCCGGCCGGCCGTTTCCTGTTATCAACGCGAACTCCGAAGTGAGTCGGCGTATCCCGGAGCTAATTACGTTACGCGAGAGCCCGCCGCGGTCGTAGCCTTTAATTTTCTAGGCTCCCCGTGGCTGGCGCGTATGTACGCGCCGCGTGCAACAGTTATAACTGTATCTCCGAAGTCGTTCAGGATTTTCTTCGATGAGAATCACGCGATCGGGCCTCGTCGGACGCCACGTGAGTTCACGCCGGCGTCGAGCGCGCTCTTTCACCGGCTCGCACGCTCGCGTTCTCCGCCCGGGTGAGAAATCCAGGACGACGCGTAAATTCGAGCGTAAACAATTCCGATCGATAGTCAGCCGCCGGACGAGAGTCCCGTTTTTGGAATGATTGTTATTGGAGAAACGCGTACGAATGCCTGCATATCCTGCATGGATAAATTTTTCTCCACTGTTTGTTGTCATTAAATAAATCACAGTCAGGCTTTTCTCAAACGTTTCTATAGTTACACTGAGAAGGAGAAAGAGACGAGGTTTCACGTGTACAGTCTTGTTCAGAAGTTGTCAGGAAGAGTTTAGGATAGATCGCAAATCTGAAGATTCATCAATCAATCTTGGTGAAAATTCTTGTTTACTAGCTAGATTTGTTTGTATTAGAAATTAGTAGATGACGTTCGTTTATAGTGATGTATATGAATACTTGGAAATATGTTGTTATTGAAAATATGACAGATTTCTGAGCACGTGAACTTGATGCTCTACGATAGTTTAAAGAATAAATATTTACAACAATTCTAAGTTTCGTCATTTTACATATCTATGTTATTTTATTCATATTATGTGTACAATTTCCTACGAGGAAGTAATATGAGAGACTATCAACGTGAATAGCACTGTATCACTAATGCTATACTTAAGATCGTATGAACCATTAGATAAAAACAATGAGAAAATTTAGGATCTTGGCTCATACAATTTTAAACAAATTGACTAAGAAAAATATAATTCGTACAAAGTTCCTTTTAATAAAATTGATATACAAGAATTCTTTATACTCAGAACGTCCCAGTATTGAAAGAGATGATTGTACATGAGAAAATAAATCGAAAACGTACATAATAAATTCTTTTCATTCGAAGCTTTTCAGATCAAGTTTGAATTTCCTCCATCGAAACATTTTTCGCTACGAGCATAAGGAGAAAATCAAGACATAAAAATTAGGCGAGACACTCTGTCTAAGTTTTATTGTTCTCTCGTGCTTTTCATTGAACGTCCGACTTATGAACGGGAGTGTAGACCAGTAATACGTCTGCGGCTCAGATACTTAGCAGATGGACGCAATTTGCGACACCCTTTCCAGCCGATGGTTTCCACGACAATTTAGATTTCCCTCTGACATCGCGGCCGTTTTAGCGTCACGTTAACGGTATCTCCGATCTCCCGCCAGCACATGCTCGGCTCTACTACAGTCGTAACTTTCTTCTCGCCGCGTGATTCCGCGGACGTTATAAAAGAAACCCCTCAGCCACAGGAATTATGTAATGTCGCGTAATAAACTTCATCTGGCCGCGTCCGCGATACACAAGGCTTTTGCTCAAGATCAAGAATGCACAAGGATTTTCTTCATCGCCGGTTATCAATTTCAATCTTGATAGACGCAATAAAAATTAGAAAATCACTATAAATTAAACGCCGTTTAATCGCAAAAATATTTCTCAAAAATTTAATAGAATTCTTATCAATTTCAATCTTGACACAATAAAAATTATAAAAATACAATAAATTAAACGACAAGTGCAAAAATATTTCGGAAATTGATTAGAATTTTTATTAATTTCAATCTTGATAGACGCAATAAAAATTAGAAAATCACTATAAATTAAACGCCGTTTAATCGCAAAAATTTAATAGAATTCTTATCAATTCCAATCTTGACACAATAAAAATTATAAAAATACAATAAATTAAACGACAAGTGCAAAAATATTTCGGAAATTGACTAGAATTCTGAAAAAATCTTTTAATCATGAGAAGTACAACAGTATTGAAGTTCCTTCCTTGGGCGGAGGCAATGCCCGTGATCGAACGTTTTTTTTTTCNTTATAAAAATATAAGTGCAAAAGTATTTCGGGAATTGATTAGAATTTTTATTAATTTCAATCCTGATAAACGCAATAAAAATGATAAAAATTCAATAAATTAAACGCTGTTTAGTGCAAAAATATTTCGGAAATTGACTAGAATTCTGAAAAAATCTTTTAATCATGAGAAGTACAGCAGTATTGAAGTTCCTTCCTTGGGCGGAGGCAATGCCCGTGATCGAACGTTTTTTTTTCGCGTGGCTTTCAGCGCGAAGTGTCAACCAATAATCGATGGGATTGCTTTAATTAACGCCGACACACTTCTCGAGACGTGGTTCACCGACCCTATTTCAGTCAGACTTCTTCGCGCCAGCCACCTCGAATCGCACAGCCACGTTCGCAAGGTCTCGTGCCGATCTTACGACGAACGTAACGCGAAATACATAACGCGCAACGATCCGATCGACTTAAAGCATTGTTACGAGAGTATTGCGAACGCAGTCGATAAGCTAATCAATGTATTACTCGAAGCAAGAGCTTATAAATGCCGATGCCCTCGATTGAAGCCTGTTATCGGAACGATTTTTGTTGATTCCTTTCGAGAACTCTGATGCTCGATCTGTATCAGACATAACATCTGCATTGATTACCAGAAAGGTTCATGAAGGTTTATTGTAGCATAGAATAATTATATGAAATCTTCATTTTTATTGTAAAAACAGAATTTTAATTGTTTACGTAAATTGACTTATAATAAGGAATCGGACAGTTCTTATTGAGGTTTATGTTTCGAAAATTGTACAGGCAATTTGGGTTAATATAGAGCATTGTGGTAGACGTTGAGATATTTCTTCAAGCACGATTTAATGCCGCTACAGCGGTTAGCAGCGTAACTTGTGTACAGGCTGCGTTGCAACGTTCCACGCCATAAAGAACAATTTCTACGAATCGAGAAAAGAAGGTGGAGGTCGAACAGATCAGCAGGTGCCGTCGTGAGAGCGAAGGAATATTACCTTCATTATTATCCTCAAAAGTTGACGAGTATTTTGCATAATTGAAATTCAAAAGTATAGTTGTATAGTTACGATATTTTGTAATATCGTAATTAAAAGATATTTTGTAATGTCGTAATTAAAAAATATTTTGTAATGTCGTAATTAAAAAAAAATAGTGCAACTTTTTCGCGTGTTATCTTTTCCTGATCTCAGTAATGACACCTGCGTACGGAGGAAACGACAAATTGTATGATGAGCACAGATTTACTATCGTTAAACGCTTCAAATTTACTTTTCAAATTATTTTCTTAAAAGTGCAACTTTTAATCCTTGACATAGTGAATTATTTTCACGACATACAATCTTGCAACTAAATTGGCTATTATGAGAGGAAGTATAAAAAGTATTGTATAAAATAATAGAAACGAAGAAAGAAATTATTTAATGGAAATAGAAAAATCTCCAAAAAATATTTTGAGAGTCTAAGTCTTAAATGTTATTATTTTATGTGGCACATATTTCATGATGAAATTCACGTCTGCAAGGAACAAGGTTGTTCAGAATTCATTTGACTTGAATGGTCACACGATAATCATTGAATTGAATTGAGCCCAGAATGGTTCGATTATAATTTTTCATCGTATTGCCCCACATTTGTGAAACAGATTTCATTGGCTGTGCGAAAGATTCATGAATGAGAATTTATTTCTGGAAACATTAGCCTAATTGTCAATTAAGGAGATTATGTTTGTTCAACGACTTAGTACGTAATAGCCTAATCAGTCTCAGTCGTTAGTACAATTACTAACGTAGGTATTTGCCTTCTTTAATTATTCAGGAAATCAAACCAGAACTCCCTTATTATTTCCCCTATTAATTAAATCCTGCGATTTGAATCAGTGAAAACGTCAATTCAAAGGAGCATGAAATTTGATTTCTGAGTCACGTCTCGCATAGCTGAGAGCTTCAACCAGGTTCTTGATTGATACGCAGTTCCATGAGCGAATCCTATGTAGGTTGAAGCCCTACAGTCCACAGAGTACGGAGTTCCGCACCCGTTTCTGGGACACCAGTTTTCAAGTTTCCGCGCAATAGTTTTGAAGCGCGGAACCAGGAAGACCGGCGCGTTCGTTCCTGTAACTTCCGGGAACTCGGCCAGACGCATTTTTCACTCGACGGTAATTAACCAATAGACTTTAATAAATGAATCTCCTCAGGAAAATCAACGAATAGAAGAAAAGAAACTTCTTAAAGAAATCATTTTTCTCATCGCTTCCAAGGAATTAAAAGAGCAGAGATGGTCAGATTGAATTTACTTATGGTCCTCAAGGTTGTATGAGCCGCAAAATCTGTGTCAAAATTTAAGTCATGTAATAAAAAGCTGTGTCCAATATTTGAAGCAATGAACTTTTAAAAAAAGGAATAAGGTTTATAAAATTGTTCGACTTGTTTTTCTCAATTATAAAGAATTTTTAATGCACAATTTCTAATATTCTTATACATAGTTTTGACACTTTTTTATTGAACTGTACGTGACTTGCAACTTACATTGTCTACATGTCCTACAATTCTTACTTTTGCATACTATTTATTGTACATTAAATAATATCTTCGAAATCAAAATTCTGTCATTTGACATGAGAATTCTATCTAATGATAATAATTTGTGAATAATAATTTGATCTAATAACTCTTTTAATAGGCTTACAAAATTTTTACAGTTTGCAGTGTTTTATTAACGTAATATCTAGTAACTTGAAATTACAACACTTTGTTATTGTTTTTATGCAAGAAATCACACAAACTAAAAAGTGCCTCTTGATTTTATTGAGTATAGTTGATACTTCATGCTTGTGTATTGAATAGGATATGCTAGCTGTAGGATGAAGCAAGTACGACGAACCGAACGTTTTTAATGGCTACTTAATAAGGCTCATTATTTCGCGAAGGTTATCTGTTTTTCCCTCATGATTGATTTGTTTGGCAGACGATTATTGAAGCTAATGGATTATGTCGTTCGGCCATTGTTCCTCGCAACCAGTCGGAACTAGTTTCGTCGTTAATCTTCCGCACACGTTTCTCGGTTTTACCATTTTTTTATACTGACTGCATTAAATTAAATTGTAATTACATGCTAGCGAGCACTGAGTGCAATTTTTATTCCATTAAGAAAATCCAATTCTCTCCGGTATAATTTTTTGTAGCCAAAATATTAAAGAAACTTTATCCAAAATNTCTATAAAATAATTATGCTAAATTTCCCAGAATTTTTATCAATCATTTCTCTACATATTCCTAATAATTTATTCCTTCATCATTTTGTTAATATTTTATCATAAGATAATAATAATTAATATTTAATGATANTATTGTACATTAAATAATATCTTCGAAATCAAAATTCTGTCATTTGACATGAGAATTCTATCTAATGATAATAATTTGTGAATAATAATTTGATCTAATAACTCTTTTAATAGGCTTACAAAATTTTTACAGTTTGCAGTGTTTTATTAACGTAATATCTAGTAACTTGAAATTACAACACTTTGTTATTGTTTTTATGCAAGAAATCACACAAACTAAAAAGTGCCTCTTGATTTTATTGAGTATAGTTGATACTTCATGCTTGTGTATTGAATAGGATATGCTAGCTGTAGGATGAAGCAAGTACGACGAACCGAACGTTTTTAATGGCTACTTAATAAGGCTCATTATTTCGCGAAGGTTATCTGTTTTTCCCTCATGATTGATTTGTTTGGCAGACGATTATTGAAGCTAATGGATTATGTCGTTCGGCCATTGTTCCTCGCAACCAGTCGGAACTAGTTTCGTCGTTAATCTTCCGCACACGTTTCTCGGTTTTACCATTTTTTTATACTGACTGCATTAAATTAAATTGTAATTACATGCTAGCGAGCACTGAGTGCAATTTTTATTCCATTAAGAAAATCCAATTCTCTCCGGTATAATTTTTTGTAGCCAAAATATTAAAGAAACTTTATCCAAAATAATTTTTATATATATATTCTGTTTGTCCGCAGATCTTATTATGACATTTAGCATTTGTTTATTACTTCTATTTCTTTTGCATGATACTTGAACTTTGAGACTTAAACAATGAATCAAACTCGCTCCTTAAATTTCGAGCTCGGACGCAATGAAAAGAACATTGTTTATCCACTGATACGTTAATTCAGATAATTCAGTATATAAACGTGAAACAAAACGTCGAGACACGTTTCTAGACGCGCGTGTGTTTACAATACAAATATTTTCCGTCCAAAGTGGTGATCGTTAAAATCGATCGAAATCGATGTCGTTAAAATCGAAGCGCTTAAGAATGCGGATGATTAGTCCGGAAAACGTTAATGACTCCTGGATTCACTCGTGTTCACTTTCAATGCTTCGGCAAGTTCTACACACACCGGCGTTCATCGGCATGAAATAAATGTTTCCGTGATGCACAGTAATTTGAGTTTCAGGCTACATAAAGGAAGAGAACAATTTTTCGATGCTTCGGAAATCAGTGACGCGCACAGCTAGTATCATCGTTTCACAGTGAATGACTGAACGAAGGGATCTGCATAAGCGTCAAGCCCCTCGCAGTTGCAACCATAAAGAGGAAGAATTAGAATCATATATTCGAACTTTATGTATTTGACTTTTAACGTCCAATGATACAAATTACAAATGTTACAAACGAGCCGAAACGTTGTACTTTACAAATTTCTTATCGAAATAAACTGACTCTTGTTGAGGCATTCGTCCAAGAATAACAGGTCGTTTTGAGTATTATTAAAAATTAGAATCATAGTTAGGCCTGACGGACTCGGTTAAAATTCGTTTACGCTCTTCGAGGCGAATTTAATACCTCGTAAGTTGTAAGGGGAGTCGCGGAAGTGGTCGCGCGTCATTCGTTTACCGGTTCCTTAAAAATCGGCGAGTCCGTTTCTCGGTCGAGTCGTCGATTTTTCGGCGGACCGACGACGCACCTTTCCGCGGTTGCGGAAAAAGGAAGAGGAGAGCATCGAAACGCGGGGCAGTCGAATGGGAACGAGAAAGAGAACGCGAGTGAGGTAGGGAGAGGGCGTTTAAATACGAGGAGAGACGCGCGTGCTCCTTCAGTCCGGCGCCAACAGCCCAAACCACCGATTCATATCCGGACACCGAACAGACGAGGGAAACGAATCTCGCGGAGGCGAATAAAAGAAAATCCAGGAAAAATCGAACGGGCGATCGATCGATCGACGCCCCCGTCCCGAGCTCCCACGGCTCCCGTGTCGTCTCTGACGAGAATCAGGTGCGAGGGCTGTTCGTAAAGAAAGAGAGAGAGACTAAAGAGAGAGTGTGTGCAGCGATGTGTCAGTGAAAAGTTGTGGCGCGAGGAAAGCAAGAGAAAACCCAGAAGACTGAACAACGAAGAATGACAAACACCATGAAGCAGACAGTCATTAAGTAAGTTTTCATTCGTTTTACGATGAAAGAAAATCGACGACGCGTCGCGCGGAAAATTTATGCTATTTTATATAGATAGACTTTATACTTGGGATAGGATTGTTGACGTTCGGATTAAAGCGCACTCCACGTTACGTTGGTAGAATTGCCGATATGAAAGACAAACGTTTACTTCGCAATGCTAGATCCAACCACCTTATCGTTGATAACGACGTATCAGGGCAATTACAGTGGCCGCCGGTTAGGTTGTTGTTATCGTGGAACTGGCTATTATTCAGTCATCGTTTACGAGAACTTGTAAGTGCAGTACGTAAGTCCGCGCCGCGGCGATAAAATCGAATGAGTCCACAAATAAGTAAAGGTCGAACAATGGAGTCGTTAAAATGGGGAGCAGAAAAATTGGAAAGACGACTCTTATCGTTTATTTAATACGCTCTGGCCGGGTGTACGTCAATGGATTTGGCGCCGGGCTGAAAAAATGATCACGACATTCACTTGCGTACGATTCGAGATTAGATAGAGTTATAAATAATGATCGTTTCTTAAACAGGTTTCGAAACCCGCATTATCCCCGAGAGCTCACTGTTTTCGCTTGGATATTCGGTCTCACGAACTCTCTCGGTTATCTCGTTAATCCTCCTAATTTGGACGTAATTAAGTTTTTTCTTCAAAACGGTCCGCGCGCGGGCCGAACGCGAAAAGAGATAATGATCGATTAGTATCAAGACAGAACGTGTTAACGAGCCGCGAGGACGTTAAAAAGCTCCTACTAAATAGTTAATTCAATGATATATGATCGCGGACGTTTTTACAGTTCGCATCTTCATCGGGGCCTCGCGCATCGGCCAATTAACTTAACTCGATCTAACGTCTTACATAAACAAAGTGTCCGTCCCTCCTCTTCGAGTGAAATCCCGTGATTTCAATGCACGCCGGGATTCTCGTGATAAAACACGCCGTCCAGGCGTTGATGTTACGCCGTCGTTGTCGTCATTGTAACCGCGACCTTTGCGAGCCGAACCTTTAAATCCGTCCGCGGGTCCGTCCGCGGGTCGCCCGGTTTCACCCGAAGAATTTCAAGGTCGTGCAAGTCGTGCTTATCGGCCTTACCTCGTGCCCTTTCCATCTCCCGCTTCTAACATCTATTACAATAAAAAAATGAAGAAAAAAGAACGATTAAAATCGTACACTTTGCTCCCAATTTTTAAGTCCAGTCCTTATCGTTGTGTTTCTTGTTTGTAAAACAGGGGAGGGATAAAGGTTAATGAAAAGCAGTAACACTTTCAATTAGATCAGATCTGCACACGTTCATCTTGCGGGGGAAATCGCAGCTAATTGGAAGCATCGGCTCGTCGCTAACACCGGTTCACTTCCTAGTCGACAAAACCAATTAGCGGCACGTTACTAACGATCTTATCACGGCGAGAGAGTCATGTTAGGTCCCTCAGGGCTCGGAACCCTGAATTACGCCAAGCGACGGCGACGCGTGGCGATCGATAAAAGAAAATACCCACTTAACGAAATGCACAAAACGATCTGATTGTTTTTGAGAGCGCGTTCTCAGATTTCTTGGATCCGTTTC
>SMSR01002432.1:0-26054 GCA_019453355.1 Ceratina japonica
TTGTTTAGGTACAGTACTACGTTATACTTGTGATATAGCCGACGCACGCGCCATCGGAAGCTCGATCTTACTTTTCAAAGACCCTCGACGATGGATTTATTTATAAGTTTATCGCTAATGTAATCCTAGAGATATCAGTCTACGTAGTTTATCGAATTATTTAAAATGCGTAACTGAGAATACTTATTTAATTTATTGCCGCTAACGTCACGCAGTCACGACATACGATCGATGTTAGAGATTAATTTATTTCACTTGTCATTAGTCATTGCCATTGACTTTAAATAAAAACCCATATTGGACTATTATCACTGTGCCAGAATTTCTGTTGCGGGTAAATCCTTGTCGTTTCTGTTCGTAGGCGAACCAAAAGTTCCCGAAATATCCTCGTCTCCGTCCGTTATCACACCTTAATTCCCGCGCTCTTCAACGTTTTTCCCGTATGAAAAATAATAATAAACGAGTCCCGGGGAAGCCGCGTTGCTACGCGCTCGACGAAATCGATGATCGGAAGCCGGTGAAACGGAAAATCTGCAAATGAAATTGGAGCGTAGCCTTCGGGATTGTAACCAGTCGCTCCATACATGGCCAACTAAACCGAGATTCGTGATGCTGGCCTCCCGATTATGAAAAGAAGGGCGGCGGCATAGCGAGGGAGTATTATCAGCTCCTCCCTTCACCGAATCCGTCGTCTTCGTCTGGCAATCAGTTCAACGTTGGTCAGAGTTTGGCGTGGGACCCCCACCGCGTGCTCCCGGCCCTAGGTGGGACAAACGTCACGGGCGTAGCAACGTCTCCTATTGAAAACACGCTTCCAGCGTGCCAGGAGTATTCTATTACCAAAATTTCTGTCAACGTCCAAGCGATTTCTTTTCTAATCCCCTGTACAACAAAATTTTAGGCCGATGCATGTGGAGAGACGGTCAGACTCCTCGAAGCACCCCGCGTTATTGGTTCAGCTTGTATGCGTCCGTAGCGATGAGCCCCGGTGCAGTGGCTGTCACGAGCCCCGATTTAAGAGAGAAAGCGAGACGGGGGACACGTCGGTGCGATAAAGGTGACGTTGATATTCGCGATCCCGCTCGAGCGTGGCCTTGGCCGGGGGGGTTACGGGTAAAAAGAGGGGAAGGAAGGCCAGAGAAAGTAGGAGGTGCGCATCGTTTGTCCCTCTTCGACGGGGTGGGCGTCGGACGGGTTGCCGCGTACGCCCCTGTCTAACGAACCTCTGCTCGACGGCAGCTATCGCGTACGGCCCGGCAACCAATCGGAGCACCTATACAAACGCTTGGCGGACGGCGACGTTGCCACCTCGTGTACCGCCCCACGGCGAAAGTAGTCCTCTCGTAGCGTTATTCGTAGCCCTGTTTTCGCGAGGGACGGCCGATCGGCACGTTGTTGGCCCGCGTGCACGTGTTGAAATCGCGTCTGAAAACGAGGATCCGTCGACCGTCGAGTGATCGGGCCCGGCGATACGCACACGGACCGGGAGCTATTGTGCGACGGCCTCGGCGTCTGAAAGCGTGGGCGACGAAGGCGGTTCGCGCGTTGCGTGTGTTGCACCGAGTTTTGGCGGTAACGTCGGTATCCGCGTCCCAGCGAGGGAGACGACGACGGACGATCGGCTGGCCGCATTCCGAGATCGTAAGAAACGACGGAATCAGCGGGAGGAGTATCGAGCGCAGAGAGGAAGGAGAACGTGGATCGTCGACCGCGATCGGTCGCTGCGTAGTGCGCGCGCGCGCGCGTGCTCCGTCCGTGTGTGCGAGCACGCTCTCAGCGACGAACGACCATGCACATTGTAGCCTATTCCGTTTCCCTTTGTCGCGGGAGTCTGTTGTAGTGGTCGGTTTCGTGCGCCGAGCAGGTAGCTCTACGAAGGAAAACAAGACCGAAAACGCCGATGACCGCGCTACGATACTAATAGAGGTAATGGCCGCTGGCTTGGTGGCAACCTCGGAGTCGGACAGATGAAACAGGAAGTTTGAGACACTTCCTGTCGCTAAAGGACGTTCCGTAGCGTTTTCTCCCGAGGAAAACCCCGGTGGCGGGACCCGGGTTTCGGCGCAGCGGTGGACACGCTCGTTTCCGCGTCGAGGTGCCAGGAGCAGCCACGTGCCCCGTTCGCGAGTTAGGTGGAGTCCCATGTGCAAAGTGGGTGGAGGCTGCATCGTGAGGCTGGCTTCCCCGTTATCGCAGGTACGTGAGCGTGTGCGACGGTGTGAGCGGGCAGCCGAGAGCCGTGTCAAACGGGCCGAGTGGGCGGGTGTGACGACACGGCCGCGTTTCCCTGCGCGAGGCTCTGCGTCGGTGTGTTACGTTCCCGAACGGCGTCCTTGCCGCGGCGCCCGCCGGAGTCCCCCGTGTGTGTGTGCTCGGCCGCGGGGCGGGTGGCTCGGTAGGAACAGGGGCGTAGAGGGGCGGTCCTCGATCGGGTTCTCGAGGAGTGTTCTCTCTGTCGCCTTCTTTGTCTCTGGAGAGAGCGTCGCTCGCACGTGCTCGTCGATATCGTTTAAAGCTCGTCGTCGATGCTTCTTCTTCCCCGAAGAACATTTCGTTTCGCCTCGCGTGCTTCGTTCCGTCGTTCTTCGCCGCGGCCGTAGTTTCGTCGTCTAGTTCGGGAATAAACGGACGGAGGAGAGAAGGCCAGATGCCGTGTACCGGGGACGTCGCGTTTGCCGTTGAGTCGGTGCAGATTGTAAATAACCGTGATCGATCGACGATATTTTTAATTTGGTGAATGAATTCTTCCAGATTAAAGGCTCGCCCACCGAGCGTAACTACGAACCGTCGTCGCCCCGATTTGGTATAGCGAACAATGGACTCCTAGCGTGAGGGTGCTCGACGGATTTAGCATCGACGTCGGCGTTGATTGCATTCGAGAGGTTAACAGACGGCTTTCATCATGAAGCGAAGCGTGGATGGGAGAACGATCACTCAAGTAAGAAACCTCTCTCTCATTTTTCTCATAATTTCAATCGTGTTCGTCTGTAATAGCAATAAAGTTGAAATTGTTCTACAGGAGGAGGTGGAAGATCACGACCCTCTGCAAGTGCAGCAGCAACAGCAGCAGCAGCAGCAGGAGGAGGTCGAACAGCAGCAGCAGCAGCAACAACAACAACAACAGCAGCAGCAGCAGCAGCAACAATTGGATTCGCAAACTGCCCAACCTCAGATTCGTTTTTTAAGTGCGAACGTGTTGCAACAATTGCAGCAGCAGCAGCAGGATGCTCAGCAGCAGCAACAGCAACAACAACAACAGCAGCAGCCGCAGGTCATCACCCTGCAGCAGCTGCAGAACTTTGTGCCTTTACAGACTCAGCAGCCGCAGCACGATCAACAGAGGGCCCAGACGATATCCGTACAATCCCTGCCGCAGCAGTTCCTGCAGGTGAGAGAGGCGATCTTTCGTAGATCGATAGATGGTTCGATTGTTTCTTCTTTTAAGAAATAACGATCGTTTTAGGGCGCTCAGTTGATCAGCACTCAGGCTCAGGCTGCCCTCCAGCAGCAGGCGCAGCAGCAGCAGACCCAGCAGCAGGCGCAGCAGCAGCAGCAGGCGCAGCAGCCCCAGCAGCAGCTCAGCTACAGCGTTATACCGCAGATGCAGACGGTGAACATCGACGGGCAAGAGGCGCTTTTTATCCCGTCGTCTGCGATGTCTGCTGCCGGGCACCATCAGACCCAGCCCACGATGCAGTTCGCCACTGCTAACGGGCAGCAAGTCCAACTTGCCAGCCAACAAGTGCAACTAGCCAACGGCCAAACAATTATAACACCCCAACCAGTTAGTTTGATAAGAGCACCCAATGTCTTTCCTTCCATTATACAAAACATCACTGGCCAGACCGTTCAGTTGCCGACAGGTACGTTTACTTCACCTGTCTTCTTAAATTGTGTGTACTGTGTCTAATCGAATAATACGGAATGTCTAGGACAAAGCGTGCAGGTCAGGCCGCTTCAGTTTCCGATGCAGCACGTGCAGCAAACGGTACCTGTGCAAGTGCCGGTCACCACCAGCAACGGACAGACCGTTTATCAGACTGTACATTTCCCGGTCCAAGCGTTGTCCAGCGTCTTCAATGTGCCTACCACGCAGATGATACCGCAGATCACTCAGCAGATCCCGCAGATGGCTCAGATAATTACGCCGAACGGACAGATCCAGCAAGTGCAAATAGCTAATTTGCAGCAACTTCAAAGTTTGCAGGTACGTTTTTAATTAGCTAACAATTTATTTATTACCGCAAAATTTGTGATTCCCTTGATGTATGAAAAATAAACAGAGCCAACACGTGACGCAAGTCGCGCAGCAACAGGCGCAACAAGTAGTGCAGCAGCAGGCCCAACCACAAGTAGTGCAATCAGTTCAGCAGCAGCAGGCTGCCCAAGCTCAAGCGCAGCAGCAGCAGCAACAGCAGCAACAACAGCAACAGGTACAGCAAGTTGTTCAACAAGTTATACAGCAGCAGCAGCAGGCTCAGCAGGCGCAGCAGCAGCAGCAGGCACAGCAGGCGCAGCAGCAGTCGTCCGCGCCCTCGTCTACTGTCGCGACATGGAGCACGACTGTAACGACTCCGAGCAACGTACAGGTGAGTTCTATCAATGGGAATAATCGTTTCTATCCGAGTTCCATTGCGGACCGTTCTTTTCTTTTAATTTCAATTCTAATTATTGTGATTTACGTAGGTGCTTGGAATCGGACCACTGGGGAGATCGGGGAACAATGTGATTACGACGAAGGATGGGCAAAAAATTGACGTGACGTCGTTGTCGGCTTTGACGAGGCCCCCGGAATCGGTGGAGGGCGACATAAAAGTAACGAGCATCGATGCTAGACAGTTNGCAAGAGGCGCTTTTTATCCCGTCGTCTGCGATGTCTGCTGCCGGGCACCATCAGACCCAGCCCACGATGCAGTTCGCCACTGCTAACGGGCAGCAAGTCCAACTTGCCAGCCAACAAGTGCAACTAGCCAACGGCCAAACAATTATAACACCCCAACCAGTTAGTTTGATAAGAGCACCCAATGTCTTTCCTTCCATTATACAAAACATCACTGGCCAGACCGTTCAGTTGCCGACAGGTACGTTTACTTCACCTGTCTTCTTAAATTGTGTGTACTGTGTCTAATCGAATAATACGGAATGTCTAGGACAAAGCGTGCAGGTCAGGCCGCTTCAGTTTCCGATGCAGCACGTGCAGCAAACGGTACCTGTGCAAGTGCCGGTCACCACCAGCAACGGACAGACCGTTTATCAGACTGTACATTTCCCGGTCCAAGCGTTGTCCAGCGTCTTCAATGTGCCTACCACGCAGATGATACCGCAGATCACTCAGCAGATCCCGCAGATGGCTCAGATAATTACGCCGAACGGACAGATCCAGCAAGTGCAAATAGCTAATTTGCAGCAACTTCAAAGTTTGCAGGTACGTTTTTAATTAGCTAACAATTTATTTATTACCGCAAAATTTGTGATTCCCTTGATGTATGAAAAATAAACAGAGCCAACACGTGACGCAAGTCGCGCAGCAACAGGCGCAACAAGTAGTGCAGCAGCAGGCCCAACCACAAGTAGTGCAATCAGTTCAGCAGCAGCAGGCTGCCCAAGCTCAAGCGCAGCAGCAGCAGCAACAGCAGCAACAACAGCAACAGGTACAGCAAGTTGTTCAACAAGTTATACAGCAGCAGCAGCAGGCTCAGCAGGCGCAGCAGCAGCAGCAGGCACAGCAGGCGCAGCAGCAGTCGTCCGC
Source organism: Ceratina japonica (assembly GCA_019453355.1). NCBI lineage: Eukaryota > Metazoa > Arthropoda > Insecta > Hymenoptera > Apidae > Ceratina > Ceratina japonica. The sequence goes on from SMSR01002432.1 coordinate 5,750, forward strand.
GCCCTCGTCTACTGTCGCGACATGGAGCACGACTGTAACGACTCCGAGCAACGTACAGGTGAGTTCTATCAATGGGAATAATCGTTTCTATCCGAGTTCCATTGCGGACCGTTCTTTTCTTTTAATTTCAATTCTAATTATTGTGATTTACGTAGGTGCTTGGAATCGGACCACTGGGGAGATCGGGGAACAATGTGATTACGACGAAGGATGGGCAAAAAATTGACGTGACGTCGTTGTCGGCTTTGACGAGGCCCCCGGAATCGGTGGAGGGCGACATAAAAGTAACGAGCATCGATGCTAGACAGTTGGCCAATGGACAAGTAATACACATACCCGCCGCTCAGACGACGCAACCGACTAACATCCAGCCGATTACAATCGCTGGTACGTAGATACTATAGATTAACTGTCGTTGAACATATTTTATTCAAAAGTTTTCCAGGTGCACAAGGACAACAGTTGACTCTGATTCCCGCGTCGGCGCTGGCTAATTTGACCGCCCAGCAAGGGGGCATGATGCGGAGCGTCGGCAGCGGTGGTCTAATGCAGATTCAACCGGGAATGAACACGACGAACGGTTTCCTTCAGTCGATACCCGTGCAGAATATCCCTGGGCTGGGCAATGTGCAAGTTATATCGGCCAGCGCGCTTCCGACCACTGTTCAAACTTTGCCAACGGCCGCGACGACTCCCATCGTTGCTGCCCCGACGGTGCAACTGGAGTCGAGCGAACCACCCAAGTGGCAGATTCTCCAAACCCTTCAGTCGAACAACACGTTGGCGCCGCCTGCCACTGTAACCCATCAACAGCATCAAGTAGTCACCACTGCGCAGACTTTGAACAACGACACCGAGACCACCAAGCAGCATCGCAGGAGAGTCGCCTGCACGTGTCCCAACTGCGGTGACACTGATAGGTAAAATTCCATTAGATTTAACTATGAAACATGATCTGGATCTCCATGAATAAACAAGGAACCTCTTTTCCTTCAGTTTAATTTAATATTAATTCATTTGCGTCGTCCTCAATCTGTGTCCTGGCTGCGAGCGAAACTGCTCGCTGATTTTATTCTTTCGGGCTCTACTGAACGTAACTTTAAATAGGAACCGTTCGTTTAGGAACAGGGACGTCACGCGGAAACGACAGCACGTTTGCCACATAGCCGGTTGCAATAAGGTCTACGGTAAGACTAGCCATCTCCGGGCGCATCTGAGATGGCACACGGGGGAACGACCGTTCGTCTGCAGTTGGATATTTTGCGGTAAGAAATTTACTAGATCGGACGAGCTCCAGAGGCATCGGAGGACGCACACCGGCGAGAAGCGGTTCCAGTGTCCCGAGTGCACGAAGAAGTTCATGAGATCGGATCATTTGACCAAACACATTAAAACGCATACGAAGATACGGAGCACGGTAAGGGTTCAGTCGAATACCGGGATTTCTGAGAGGACGAACCATCGAATTTGACGATCTCTTCTTTTTATTGTAGGAAGCGGCTACTTCGACGCAGGAAGGCTCGTCCGACAGTCAATCTTCCACCGACGACAAGATTATAATCGCGATGCAGAAGACGGAAACGGATATTATTATAACTGAGCAAATCGACGATATGAAACAGGCTCAACCGACTAATCACGTTGCGAACGAATGAGGGAGCAATGTAGGATTTTGTTACTTCCCTCTAATGGTGGATTAGAGTCTTAGGAATAAATGCCGTTGATTGTTACGTTTGTTAGCACCGATGGGAGATAGGAAAATTTAATAGCGTTACGTTGTTTATGGAGATTTGCAAACGTTATTCGAAGTCACTCCCCGTGACTAAGCGAACGGGACAGGAGTGAGAATTTTCTACAAGCAGTATCGTCATCTTGATAATGATTATATTTTTATATGAATCAGCTGATGTCTAATGTAAATATTGTATCTACTGTTGTACATTATTTGTAAAGAAAAGCTACATCTTTTGCACACAAAAGAATTTTACACTTATAAACAGTTTTTGATATTACGATGTAGAGAATGGTCATTGGTCAGTCTTTCACCTTAGTATAAAGAAATTTTTACCGCACGTAGGTACGATGAATAGTGTTGCCTTCGGTCTCAGATTTATCATTTCGATAGAATAATATACCGAATAAAATGATCAGAGGTAAGATCTTTTATTGCTTCCTACTCATTTACATTTATGTTCAGAGTCGCAGTTTTCTTACGCATGAGAAATGGTACACCCGATTTTAAATAAACTTCGAATTTTAATTATATCAACCATATTCGTTAACATATCTTAATGAAAATTCGGGGACATTTAGAAAGGACCTTTTTGAACATGCCTCTATAGTTTTGTCAAAATCGGTACGTCAAAAGCCGAGATATTTGCATTTTTTTCTAAATAGTCTCGTAGTGTCTGGCATTTGAACGTGTGACGCCATCTAGCGGAATGAACTAGCGAACTAAGCGTTCTGGAGTACGAAGTAAAAACAGATACTTTTCATGACAAGTTTCAGTCGCGATTTTTGGAATTTTAATTATATCAATCATATTCGTCAACGTATCTTAATGAAACTTCGTGGACATTTAGTGAGGCCCTTTCTGAACATGCCTCTGTAGTTTTAACAAAATCGGTACGTCAAAAACCGAGATATTTGCATTTTTTTTAAATTTATTTCGTACACTTAGAACGCTTAGTTCTCGACTTCAACCGCTAGATGGTGCCACGTGCAAATACCTCCGTAATCTCGAACGCTTAGTTCGCGAGTTCATTCCGCTAGATGGTGCCACACGTTCAAATGCCAGATCACGGCCAGACAGAACGAGACGAATTAGAAAAAAAATGCAAATATTTCGGCTTTTCACGTACCGATTTTTACAAAACTGTAGAGGCATGTTCAAAAACGTCCTTTCTAAATGTCCCCGAAGTTTCATTAAGATATGTTGACGAATATGACTGATATAATTAAAATTCCATAAATCGCGACTGAAACTTGTCATGGAAAGTATCTGTTTTTACTTCGTACTCCAGAACGCTTAGTTTGCGAGTTCATTCCGCTAGATGGTGCCACGCGTTCAAATGCCAGACAGAACGCGACGATTTAGAAAAAAATGCAAATATCTCGGCTTTTGACGTACCGATTTTGACTAAATTATAAAGGCATATTTAAAATGGTCCTCTTTAAATGTTCCTGAAGTTTCATTAAGATATGTTAACGAGTATGATTAGCAGTTGGTCATGAATCCCAAGTAAAATCAGCTTTATCCTTTTCTCTCGGAGTCCAACAGCTGAGATAGGTATTGTAATGAGACAGACAAGAAATAGAATCTTTAGGGCATTTTGGTTTAACTGTTGCTTCTCTCTAAACTCGCATAATTTGTATTCAATCGTGAAATTGAATAAAAAGTAAGGTCAACAGGACACAGTGTTCCCAAGCGGTCACCCATCCAGGTACTAACCGTGCTCAACGTAGCTTGACTTTGGTGATCTGACGAGAACCAGTATGTCCTACGTGATATGCCCGTTGACACGAAGGTCCTTACCTTGTTATCAGTACAAAAGGAAAAATTATCAGCCATAAACTTTTAACTAATCCACTTTGTAAATTATTGTATATCTCTTGACATTTAATTAATAAAGAAATAGTTTAAACGAAATTCAAAAGCCTCATTATTTGCCTTTAACTCTATCCACATCCAATCCTTTTTCCATGTCATCTTCGCTTAGTATAAGTAGCAATAAGGTAAAATCGAAATTGAAGAAATTCTTGAAATCGTAACTTTGATCACCAAGAATTCTCGGCTGGAAAAATTTTCGACCGAAGATCAGACTTTGTATGATTTTTGAAAATTTTTCTCATCGATAATTCTTCTAGCAATGACGTCATCAGCAGAAATTAGTGCTACCTCCTACTACTTCATATTCGCCTAGTACGAAGTGCAAATTTTGGCCCAAAATTTGATCGAAAATCAGACTTTGTATGATTCTCGAAAATTTTTCTTTTCGATAATTCTTCTGACAACCTACGTCATCAACAGGACTTAGTGCTACCTCTTATGCTATCATATTCGACTAATACAAAGTCTGATTTTTGTACAAATCTTTGGCCTAAAATTCGCACTTTGTAATAGGCGAATATGAAGTAGTAGGAGGTAGCACTAATTTCTATAGATGACGTTATTGCCAGAAGAATTCTCTCGAAAAATTTTGGCCCAAAATTTGATCGAAAATCAGACTTTGTATGATTCTCGAAAATTTTTCTTTTCGATAATTCTTCTGACAACCTACGTCATCAACAGGACTTAGTGCTACCTCTTATGCTATCATATTCGACTAATACAAAGTCTGATTTTTGTACAAATCTTTGGCCTAAAATTCGCACTTTGTAATAGGCGAATATGAAGTAGTAGGAGGTAGCACTAATTTCTATAGATGACGTTATTGCCAGAAGAATTCTCTCGAAAAATTTTGGCCCAAAATTTGATCGAAAATCAGACTTTGTATGATTCTCGAAAATTTTTCTTTTCGATAATTCTTCTGACAACCTACGTCATCAACAGGACTTAGTGCTACCTCTTATGCTATCATATTCGACTAATACAAAGTCTGATTTTTGTACAAATCTTTGGCCTAAAATTCGCACTTTGTAATAGGCGAATATGAAGTAGTAGGAGGTAGCACTAATTTCTATAGATGACGTTATTGCCAGAAGAATTCTCTCGAAAAATTTTGGCCCAAAATTTGATCGAAAATCAGACTTTGTATGATTCTCGAAAATTTTTCTTTTCGATAATTCTTCTGACAACCTACGTCATCAACAGGACTTAGTGCTACCTCTTATGCTATCATATTCGACTAATACAAAGTCTGATTTTTGTACAAATCTTTGGCCTAAAATTCGCACTTTGTAATAGGCGAATATGAAGTAGTAGGAGGTAGCACTAATTTCTATAGATGACGTTATTGCCAGAAGAATTCTCTCGAAAAATTTTGGCCCAAAATTTGATCGAAAATCAGACTTTGTATGATTCTCGAAAATTTTTCTTTTCGATAATTCTTCTGACAACCTACGTCATCAACAGGACTTAGTGCTACCTCTTATGCTATCATATTCGACTAATACAAAGTCTGATTTTTGTACAAATCTTTGGCCTAAAATTCGCACTTTGTAATAGGCGAATATGAAGTAGTAGGAGGTAGCACTAATTTCTATAGATGACGTTATTGCCAGAAGAATTCTCTCGAAAAATTTTGGCCCAAAATTTGATCGAAAATCAGACTTTGTATGATTCTCGAAAATTTTTCTTTTCGATAATTCTTCTGACAACCTACGTCATCAACAGGACTTAGTGCTACCTCTTATGCTATCATATTCGACTAATACAAAGTCTGATTTTTGTACAAATCTTTGGCCTAAAATTCGCACTTTNTCGATTTTAATGACCGAATTCTGGAATCGAAGCCAAACGTCAGAGGAATATCCTAAGCAGCGTAATGTATCCTATTCCGATCGCTGGAAGCAGAGAGAATAATAGTTTTATAAGATAGAACCATATACTGGAGCTTAAAATAATATTAATATACGTACCTTGGTTTATAGCGAAGCGATTTTGATGAATAACGATTGTCTTTTAACGCTGAAGTAGTAAAACTCATCGGGGAAGGTAGGCTTGTAGAGAAACGTGATATTCCTGTTTGTAGCGAACCGATTTTAATGACCGAATTCTGGAATCGAAGCCAAACGTCAGAGGAATATCCTAAGCGGCGTAATGTATCCTATTCCGATCGCTGGAAGCAGAGAGAATAATAGTTTTATAAGATAGAACCATATACTGGAGCTTAAAATAATATTAATATACGTACCTTGGTTTATAGCGAAGCGATTTTAATGAATAGCGATCGAACTTAAAGCTGAGGAACTCTTGAGCGATGTACTTTATCTAATTTGTTAGACGGAGTCCTGTATTTCTTTCGCCTTCGTTATTGTTGGAAGACCTGGTCGAAATATATCTGGAAAAAAAGAAAAAGAATGTTAAATTGATGTCAGGTAATAATATGTAGAGTAAGAGTCCGATCAAAGACAAATCAATGATAATTGAAACATTAACTTTATTTATTAATCAATTATTGACGGTGAAAAATTTGATATACAGAAAATGTAGACAGTGACGGCTTCGTCGAGGGACACAATCCTCTAGGATAGACATCTTAATGAAACTTGAGAGACAAGATCCTTTCTGAACCCGTCCAATTGAATAGACGAATAAGTAATAAGACATTTCAACATTTTTATTATTGAAACTTCTCATTGCACATATACATTATTGTTACAAATTACTCTGCTGCATCTACACGAATGTTACATACATTAATATATAGTATCGTATAGAAATATTACAAACAGGTACAAAAACTACACTACTTCCTTATCGTTACGTCCTTAATTAATTTAATTGTCGGATTACAAACGTGATCACCCGCGGCCGTTCAACCTGTTCACTCGTGAACAACGAAACTACATTTCGGCCGCGTCTCCTCCCCTTACTATATGTAAAAAAATAAAACGAAGTCTCTCGAGTACTAAAAACAATGTGCAAGTCTCAATAACAGTACGAATTTCTTTATTCCTGCTCCTTTTCGAATCGTAAAAAGGGTGAAAGAGTTTCCTCCGAGTGGAATGCAGATCCTGCACAATAACTGATAGATCAATTAATCATTTGAATTAATATATTCATCACAATGGACACTAGTCTTACAATTAATTATGTACAAAATTCGTCTCCTCGTTTTAANCAAAAAGGGTGAAAGAGTTTCCTTCGAGTGGAATGCAGATCCTGCACAATAACTGATAGATCAATTAATCATTTGAATTAATATATTCATCACAATCGACACTAGTCTTACAATTAATTATGTACAAAATTCGTCTCCTCGTTTTAAAATTGTTTCGTTCCTCGCCAGCTGCCACCCGCTGGTTCCGTCCGAAACATTTCCAAAGCGTGCGCGCAACCGGCGAGCCGTAATACTTCATTATCATACATGTTAAAGAAGAAACTCGTCTGATATGAGTCGAACTTAATTTTACAATTAACGTCGATCGCCTAAAAGAGATCTTTGAAACAGTGGCGAACACTTGTTGCTCGTCGTTTCGCCACTAATTGGCAGTGATACGTTGTCCTTGACTTGCTGCTTCCCGTCGCGCGCGCGACCAATAAAACCGAATAGAAACAGGCTTCTATCAGAGAATAGAACATGCAGAATTTTAACAGCGCGTGTCCGTCACACAATAAGCAGGCTCGTGCGTAATTGTGTCGTTCATAAAGTTCCAAGAATAAATATTCTCCTCCTACCTCTAGCTTCTACCGTCTTCACGTCCAATTCCGATATGATCGTCGATCAATCAAATCGAACGGTGTCGGACCGTTCTCGTTATGTAAAAAAAAAAAAGAAGAATAAGAAAGTGTCGTTCTTACAACTTATAATCGACACGAATACTTTTACAGTAATACTAAGTTCCTTCGAATACGGATTCAGTTACGCTATTCGTACAAGTGGTAGCGGGAGAGCCTGAGAGAATTGCGCGCGGCTCCCGTCCATCCGTGCAGCACCCACCGCGTTAAAATGCAATAAAAAAATACATTCCTTGTCGTTATGGCATCGTTTAAGGTGTACGCCAGCCAAGAACAGACCCTCGAGTCAGATTTCGTTTAAAAAGAAGGTGGTGGTACCACGTCGAGAGATCAGAAGCTTAAACGAGACGGCAAACTAAGGTGAACGAAGCAAGTTCGTAGACAGAGAAGAGGACGATTTTAATCCTAAAATTAAGTGAAACTTAATCGTTCTATCTTCGTCGCATTTTTACAATTAAAAGAAAAGCGACTCGCGTCTCGACTCGTCGGAAACGAATAAACAGGAAAGATATTTACATAGGGACTGTACAAAAATACGTTCGTTAAACAAAACCTTTACGGACAGTCGATGGAAATGGGTTGAACTGTAACGCGATTGGTCCCAGGTCTCGATTCTCCTTTCCGAATTGTTTCCCGTCGCCTCGAACGGAGAGCAGCTTTTGTACACCTTAAAGCAACGTCCTAAAACGTCTACGCGAGACGGAACTACCGAAATCGTGTAAAAACTAGTTTGTAAAAAGACGCTGAATCGCGCGCCGTTCGGGCGCACGTCGACTGTCTCAGTTTCCCTCCGTCAAGAATTACGAATCGCCCGTGAGCTTCTCCAGCTTTAGAATATCTTGCTTGTTATCTTTACAAACGTAAAAACACGCTCGACGCGAAAGTTACCTAGTTCCACTGGCCTAAAACTGAATTACGATCGAGGAACTTTCCAATCCTACGCTTAAATTAAGAAGGATAAGCTAAGAAAAAGCGCAACGAACGAGACGAGAGATTGATTAATACAAAACAGAGATGAACACGTGATTTGAATTCGGGGAAACTTAAAACGATAAATCAGGTATACGTACGTTTCTCGACGATGTTTCTACAATATGCTACAAAATTTTACAAATCCAAATTCTCCCTAGAGCTGTCTCGTCTTTGTACTCTCTACTCGGTTACAAGAATCTAAGTAACTTCATATCCGTCAGGTATACGCGTTTAAAAATTTACATTATTACTTATTTAGTCCAGCAATGTATAAAAAAGTATATAATACATCAGTCTGGCCACGGTCTGGACCAAAATACTTATCTACGCTCTTATCTACGCTCTTATCTACGCTTATGGTTTCCATCGCGACGCAGAGCGCTCGCCAATGAGTCGTGTATAAAAAATCGCTCGAAACAAACTAGACACACGCGAATTACAAACACTTTTGCGTGACGCCCGTCCGGGATCGTCGTACAGCGGAAAACGCTTCGCGCAGAAACATTCTCTTCAGATTTCAAGGCCGAACAGTCGTCGAGTTCAATTACAAGTTTACGATTGAAAAGATACACAGCGACCCGTTTAAGAACTCGAGTACCGTCGACCAGTTCGCGGAATTAGCCAGAAGTCAAAGATCTCGGTGCGCCGCGGCTGCGAGTTCGATCGTGTGCTCGTAGAAAAATAGAAAAAAGCGTGACTTATAAAATAAATTCTTTAGGCTTCTCGATAATTCCCGTAGTGATCGTTACTTCCGTCGGTACCAAAGTTCCTAGCGATACATTTACACCCTGTTCCTCTGTACACCAGTCTGTTCCCAGTCGCCCGTAGATAAAGGTAACCGAGAACGACGTAACTCCGTACAGATGAACGTCGAGGAATATACGACAGATCGAGAGGAATATTTCCGATGCGCGAAACATTTTCGCCGTACCGTCCGTACTTATCTGAACTTATAGATACATGTAAAATTAGGAATTTCCTGTAAACCTACTGATTATTTAATCGATCTTAAGGAAGGAGCCGTTCCCGGATCCGGCTCTCAGAAACAGCGGCGTTTTTCTTCGCGACGTGGTCACCGGTTGGTAAACGTAGTTCCCCTGTATCGCGCCGGATAACTTCTGCCTCTTCGTCCCGGGACTGACCGATTCGTAGTCCACGAACGACTCCTGCTTCGAGATGTTCAACTGCATGTGGAACGATTCCTTGTTGTCTTCGTCGACGTCCACTTCTTCGTACACCTGCTCGTTCACGTCGACGTCGCAGTCCTGGCTGCTCTCGTCGTAGCTGTCGGTAACGGAATTCGCGGCTACGTGCCCGTGGATCGATTCGTCGTAAGCGGCGCTCTCCTCGACCGCCTCGTCGCCCGAGCTCTCCGTCTCCTCGGACGCGTCGCCGCTCCCGGCGTACTTCATCTCGCCCCTCTCGAGCAGCTCCAAGTGGTCCGGGCATATCATCGCCTTCTTAATCGCCAGCGGGTCCTTCCTCGACCATTTCTGTACCTCCTCGTCCATCTTGGCCACCTTCGCTGGATTGATGGCCCAGAGGCAGCCCTTCCTCTGGTTACCGTTCCCGGCGGGCTTCTCGATCTTCTCGAAGCATTTGTTCAACGACAAATTGTGCCTCACCGAGTTCTTCCAGCCGTTCGGCGCGGTCTTGAAGTACGGGAAGTGTTCGCTGAAAAATACGTGATAGAAAAATAGAATAAATCATCGAATTTTCGATTATGTCATGTAATTGTACATTTTATAGAATACTATGTCGCATCTTTGCCCTTTGAATAAAATATTCTGTTACAAGAACGAATGAGAATGCTGATTTTAGAGCATTAGCACAACAATCGTGAACCGAGGGGGAACTAGTTAAACAAAAAAGCGAGCCGCGCATTTTCTATGGGGACTGTACCCCGTGGCACGCACCTGGTGTTTCAAGGGCCCCATACAAAATGGCAGCTTCCCCCTTGCGCGAGCTGGGACTAAAGGGGGGAGGACAATACTTTGTCCCCTCTAAAATACCGGAGGGGTTTCGGCCAGCCCTTATCCGTGCCAAATGCTCAAAAATACGACGCGCCGTTCGTCAAACGCGAGCCCATTGTACGTTACACAGAAAAAAATGTTAATTCAACCGGTCCAGACTCTTCGTCTCCGGTCCCGCAAAAATTTAACAAATTCCCCCCGTGAAAATTAGAATCGATCTCTCGTCATACGCAATAATATTCTCTAATAAACCTGATCGTCTTTCATTAATCAAAAAATGCGTACCACATGAAATTATAGATCTCGGAGACGGGCAGCGAGCCGGTCTGGCTGTTCTTCAACGCCATCGCGATCAGGCAGGAGTACGAGTAAGCCGGTTTGGGGTACGCCTTATCGNTTAGAGCATTAGCACAACAATCGTGAACCGAGGGGGAACTAGTTAAACAAAAAAGCGAGCCGCGCATTTTCTATGGGGACTGTACCCCGTGGCACGCACCTGGTGTTTCAAGGGCCCCATACAAAATGGCAGCTTCCCCCTTGCGCGAGCTGGGACTAAAGGGGGGAGGACAATACTTTGTCCCCTCTAAAATACCGGAGGGGTTTCGGCCAGCCCTTATCCGTGCCAAATGCTCAAAAATACGACGCGCCGTTCGTCAAACGCGAGCCCATTGTACGTTACACAGAAAAAAATGTTAATTCAACCGGTCCAGACTCTTCGTCTCCGGTCCCGCAAAAATTTAACAAATTCCCCCCGTGAAAATTAGAATCGATCTCTCGTCATACGCAATAATATTCTCTAATAAACCTGATCGTCTTTCATTAATCAAAAAATGCGTACCACATGAAATTATAGATCTCGGAGACGGGCAGCGAGCCGGTCTGGCTGTTCTTCAACGCCATCGCGATCAGGCAGGAGTACGAGTAAGCCGGTTTGGGGTACGCCTTATCGTCGTAGTCGGACAGATCGAACTCTTTCTCTCTTTTGATGGTGGCGACGGCCGTGGCACCTGGACCGACGTGAACGTTGTTGTTGTAAATCTGCTTCCGCACGTGCTGCGCCGCCTGCGGGCTCTGGAGGACCTTGAAGTTCTGCACCCTGATCCCCTGTATCCCGTTCAGGCTCGCCGCGGTCTGCGCCTTCGCGAACTGAGGCGAAGTGGTCTTCGCCGTTGAGATTGTCATTGTCCTCGGCTTCGGCGGCGTGACCGCCTTCGGGATCTCCGACTCGTCCTCGGAGTCCTCCTCGGTCTCCGTCAGCTCGTTGTCGTACTGCTCGTTCTCGGTGTCGTTCTCCGCTTCGTTCTCCTGCTCGGTCTCGTTCTCGTCGTCGTTCTCCGGCTCCTCGGCTTCGACGTCTATCCTCTCCTCCCTCACCTCCTTCTTCGAGAACGAGAAGTGCCTCCTGGAGGCGTTGACGCCGGCGGCGTTGTTCGGCGTCGGGCTCCGAGCCGCGATATGAGGCATCACCGAGTTCGGATTCACCATAATGGAGGCTACGTCGCTGCCGCTCAGATCGAGGTTGAAATTACTGAAACGAACGTCACTCCTTTATCGAACGGTCCCTTTCGGTCGCCCGTCGGGCGAGGCTCGACCAAACGAATTAGACACCTGTTTGAGCTGTTGCTGTTCCCGTTCAGCAGACTGGTCGAGCCGAACCATCCGCTGAGGTCGTTGTTCGGGCACCCGATCGGGTCGTCTTCCATCTCGAGCGCGGACATGTCCGCGATGTTGAACCCGAGCTCGGTATGGCCACCGATCACGCCCTCGATCTCACATTTGATGTCAACGTCGAGCATCTCCTGGAGCGACAGGCTGTCCGTGCCGAGGTAGTAATCCATCGTGAGCCAAGGGTCCCTCGACGGTCCCTGAACCAGCCCAGTACCGTGTCTGCTCTCCGTATCCAACATTCACCTGACTGAAACGAAACAACGTCCATTCTTACCATTTCAACTCTCATAATTAATCTTTATATATACATTCAGATCGAAATATTAACATCCATATACCTGTACCGCGTACATATACATATAATATACAATTCATAACGCGAGTAGAGGTAATGCGTCGTGACCCGGGTCGCGACGTAGCTAGGAAACTTGNCAACGTCCATTCTTACCATTTCAACTCTCATAATTAATCTTTATATATACATTCAGATCGAAATATTAACATCCGTATACCTGTACCGTGTACATATACATATAATATACAATTCACAACGCAAGTAGAGGTAATGCGTCGTGACCCGGGTCGCGACGTAGCTAGGAAACTTGCGAAATATCACGCCGCGGCATTAATTAATTAAATCTGCTTGCTCAACGACTACATATTAATCATCCTACAGCTGATTATTAGATTTAGTGTATTTAACTGGAAACTGGTAAGCGCAGCTCCGAGGTTTAATCATCGGGCCCCGAGGATCTCCGAGGATGATCTCGGTGGCAAGGCCAATAGATCCTGGTCTCGCGTTATTTGCACGCGTGACCTCGCGCTCGCGCGCGCGTGTACGAGCCGCGCAACGAGGGTCTTGAACCCATAACCGGCTTGTGGGTGTGACTGACTCATAGTACTATAGTCGATTTACTATAGAACTCGTGGGGACTCGTAGTATCTCTGCCCCTCTCCCCCACGGCGGCGGCCTCACTCGCTCCCGAGACCCCGGCGTTCACCCGTACGTTTAACTATTCCTACCCCGTCTCTCTCTCCGGCTAACCCGCTATTCTCTTTCTCTCGCCCGCTCTCCGCCTTGTTTATTCCATTAGCCGTCCTCGTCGAGAGCCGGTCCTCTTCTCGCTCGGAGGGAACCCGGTCCGCTCACTACTACGTTCTACGTATTGTTTGATCCTTCCTCGTCCCTCCTGTTCGCCGTTCTCCGCGCGTTTTTACCCGCGAACTCTTTTCTCCCGCGACCGTCTGCTGCTGCTCCTCGCCGCGTTCGATATTCCTTCCCGCCGCTCGGTACCACGTTCTACCGCAACTACCGAGCCCGTTGCCGATCTCTTCGTCCTTTTTTTCTTCCCCGAATACGCAAATTCATTAGAAATACACGAGTAAAATTCTTATAACAATATACAAAGGATCGACGGTAAACAAATGTCTGTCTCTAAATTAATATTGAGATAGATAAACATCCGCGGTCTATAATTACCAGCTGCCAGGAACGAATAGCAGGCCGTGCACGCGGGGAACATCGTTACAGAATCGTGGAACTCAAGATGGAAAGCACTCGAGATGCCACGGTCTCAATTATCGCTAAATCTGAAACGCATCGCAGACGGCCATGTGGCCCCCCGAGTCACAATCGAAATCGCTGCTCTAAAAATACCTGCGGGAGTATACAAGAAACAGGCGGTTGAATTATCAGCTCGCGGGGAGGGAAGGGGGACGAAAGAGGGAACGACGACGGGGCAACGCGGAGAAAAAGAGAAAGAGAGAGAACTGACCCTGCTCGACGTAACATCGTGGAGTGGTGGCCTTTACAACCGCAACACGAGACATTCGAGTCTACGTGACTGAACGATATTTTTAGACGTGGAAGCGCAATGGAACTTCGCTCGATGCGCTCTTACACGCTCGACCCACCTTTCGACGAACCCCACCTTTCCTTCTCCTCCTCTATTAACGGAGTTCTATCGACGGCAGAATTAATAATCAGATTTTGATAAGGTGTACCGCTAGGAAAAGCTTTCAGGTGAAGCGGCTGCAATTTTAGAGACAGATCGAAGATAGGTGCTTGGAAGACCTGTTTCCATCAATTATTACTGGATCAATCGTTGTATAAAATATTGTAGGAGTTTCTATAACAAGTAAAATAATATTTGGTTACTCGTGTGAGACACCGGTATGAGCTAGTACGTCGATGTATGCGGCGTTTGTTGAATTTTGACGAACACCGAAGAAGCCGGGCCAGTCGATGCGAAAACGGAGACGCGGGAAAAGGGAAAAGAAGACGTGCAGCGGCGGAGATAGGTCATCGACCCCGCGAGAGCAACAAGCGGCAGCGTTTATTAGATTGCCGCGTATGAAACGTCGTTTCATTTCTTCAGTTTTAACTCTTGCCAGACGAGAATCGATCCACCGGGATAACTAGAGACCGAGACAGGCTCCGTCCCTCTAGAAATTCATTTGTTTTTCATACTCTATCTGAAAAAAATACCTTCTGGTAAAATCTTATTTTTATTTCATAAATCAAGTACGCAGAAAAATAGTAAATGGCAGTAGGGGATTTGAGATCCCCTGGCAAAAACTGCTAGTTAAGCCAATCCCGGTATGAAAGGAAAAAGAGCAACGAAAACGAGCCCGATTCATGAAATTCTACTCCCGGGGTTAAACAACTCTGAATCGTGTTTACCCAACGCGGCTACAACCAGCTAAATCCCTGCCCTAAATTCTTTCCGAATGAAAAACCTCAGGAATTATCGAAGCATTATATTCATCATTGCGTTCGATACCAATTTTTATCGCGATATTTATGGCGAACGATGCAGACGAGGCGGTCTCGAAAATGAATGAGGGAAATAAAAGAAGCAGCGAGGGACCAAGGCCTCCGCCGGATGAAACGGCGATTGTTCGCCCGAGTCTCCGCTATCTCGCAGCAATTAGACTATTAAGATGTTTGTTGGAGCAGCGAGAAAGCGGCCCGCGCTCGGAAGCGGACCGTGAACTGGGTCGAGGGAGCCAGATACGTATTAAGTGTCGGTCGCCGGTCCGTTCGGCGAGGTGGTCACTCCCTCAATGTCTTTGGCGAAAACTTGACCGAGGGCCTTGAAAAAGAATGCGCTCCCGCCTTCCCGTAACAGAATCCATGCATCGGGCGGTCGTTCTCACAGAAAACGTTTCAGGTGGTCGGTTAAAACGAATTCGAGAATCCCGGCGGGGATCCTTCAAGGTTCCTCAGAATTTCTCCACGAATATTTTCATTCTGCGAAGACAAAAAAAGGTCTCAGGACTTCTCTTTTATTTAATTAAAATCTGTTGAAGAAAGGAGATGTTAACCTGATGACCGAGTGACCAGGAATTTTGGGTAGAATTTGGTAGAAGTTAAAAATTCATAGAGGATCCCCCATAAGTTAATTAAGGGTGAATAGGAAAGGGGTCGTAAGTGTGTAATTTTATGCGTGGCCGTTTGCGGAAAAGAGGGTCGTCGAAAATTGTATCTCGTTCATGCAACAGGATAATCTTCCCGTCCCCCCGTCACCCCTTCTGGGGCTCGAGTTCCGAGAAGGGTCCTCCACCGATAGACGATCCTATAAGACCCTGCAGCTAGGAGCTGTTCAACCAGAAATCCTTCGCGGGTCGTAAAGGGTCCCCGCCTCGCCTCCACTGCTTCTATTACGTCCTAGTCGAACCCAAGGTTTCCAGAGAGCAGATTTTTTTTTCCAGAGGACTTCCTGGCTTTACCAAAAATGCTCCGAACGCTCAGCGTGATCCTGCAGTGCGAGAGCCTCGCTATATTTCACTTTTCCACTTTTACGAGAGAAGGAACTTTCTAAAAATGGTTATTGTCCAATTTTAGAACGAAGATAAAACCTGTTACGTCGCTCGGGAATTAAAAACAACGCTGAAACTGGTCTAATAATATCGCACGGTGAAACCCTGCGTAACAAGAAGACTCGTTGCTCGGGAAGAAAAGATTTGAAAGAGCGCCTTCGGCAATCTGCACTAATTGCGAGATGGGGTGCATACATTTGCGAGTTTAGGAGGAAGATAGGCGTTAACAGAGTCGAAGGGTTAAGCGAGCGCGGAAGGGGCGACGACGGCTGGGCTGGTGCCGGCGTAAAACAAAACCGAACTCGAGCACGATAAACTTCTTGAACGCGACGTTACGATCGACGAGATTTCCCTTTCACCCGGTGCTTTCGTAACGGTGTGTGCGTCGCTCGCAGCTGTGTGCGCCGCGAAACACCTGACGAAACGTCGCACGTCGTCTCCGGCAAACCGATGCCACTGATAAAAACCAGCCCGAAGGGGAGGAGGAGGAGGAGGACGATATTGTGTTTCTTTCTCAGTAAACCTCTCGAAGATTATCAAACTCCCATGCAAAGAATTCTGTTATGCCACGATTCGAGACCTGCAATAGGAAGTATTAGTCACAGTCGTTTGATAATTTCGCATGAAAATCGAGTTGATAACTCACCGAGATCGAAGTGCAATTAATTTACAGTCAATTACACGTTAGATCTATGCGCGCGATCTTATCGTGACACGTTCAAGAAAGGCTAGTTGAAAAAAGACTCGTCGATCGAATATCAGTCTGGGAATAAATTGGCTGCCGCCGACGATTATCCAAAACTATTCCTAACGCCGGCACCAGTGGAACCGGTATAATAATAGATCATTATAATTCCGAGCGGCGACCCACGTCGTATTGGGACATTTTTCTAAACATCGAAGAAAATCGGCCGATCGGGGCCGAGACGGAGCGGTATAGGTTTGCGTGCGCGTAAAACGGCGGGATTCTTTGCGATCGCCGTGCGCCCCGAGAACCGGTTTGAATCGCGGGGAAAGGGGCCTCGTATCAACTGAGTCGAATGTGAACCGTGTCCGTCTAATAAATGGACTTTTGTCGACCGGTTCGATAACGAAGATCGACGAGCTACCCGCGCCGCGATCAACCCCAAATTACGACTATTTTTAGACAAATCCGAATTTCCTTGAAACGACGTGACTTACCCAATAAAAAAAGTCATCCAGCGAACGAACATTGACGATTGTTTAAAAAATACACGAAGTACAAATCCGAATTTCCACGTGAAACGTGACTTACCCAATAAAGTTATCCAGTAAACGAACATTGACGATTGTTTAAAAAATACACGAAGTCTAATGCTACACGCGCCGTGATTTACCCCAAATTACGACTATTTTTAGACAAATCCGAATTTGCGTGAAACGACGTGACTTACCCAATAAAAAAAAGGCATCCAGTAAACGAACATTGACGATTGTTAAAAAAATACACGAATTCTAATCTCCACTTGCCAAAGAAATATAGGAACCCTCTTCTCGACGGCTCAGGAGGAATTCGACTGCGCCCCGAAAAATCCTAGGGTAACTAAAAGGTATAATACAGCTAGATCTGTATTTGGAAGGGGCTGGGGAAGAAGTCGCGGGTTTCTGTGGTATTCAGGAGGTACAGGTGTAAAGCTGGCTGTCCCTTTGTTCTCGAAACCAGCATTACGTGCAGGTAAGAAGAGAGCCGGAGCGTGTCGGCCGGCGGAAGTCTTTCCTGGCATGGCAGGTAGCTACGAATTTCTACCACCGCCTCGATTATTCCAACATCGGCTCAATTTTACTCACT
Source organism: Ceratina japonica (assembly GCA_019453355.1). Lineage (NCBI taxonomy): Eukaryota > Metazoa > Arthropoda > Insecta > Hymenoptera > Apidae > Ceratina > Ceratina japonica. The sequence goes on from SMSR01002432.1 coordinate 23,397, forward strand.
AAATTCCTCTTAAACAACATAGCAATAAAGATTAATTGTGGAACGGTTCATTTTGCTGAAAATTATTTTTAATGGAACGCAGAGCAAAACTGTTTTCGTTCCAGAAGAAGAAGTGAACGTCGAACGCGTCTCGGTCGGTTTCACGGTCGCGAGGCATCTCACGGCGGATCTTTTCCCATGGCCGCGGTGCTCACCGGCTAACTTCCTCAACGGGCCACACTTCCGCCGATAATGTTCGCGACCCGGCGAACTCCTCCACGGTGGTACATTTTCCCCCTTTGCATAACGATCGAACGCTCGATCAGATTACGAGCAGCATTCGTACACAAGAGGACGCGTTATCAATCTATAACTCGCAATATCAATACAAGAAACCGTAGGTAAATACTCGATCAGATGACGAGCATTTTTACTAACACTGGAATGGAATTTAAAAAATTCTCAGTCTACGAGAATTGTATGAAAGAAAGTTGAAACTGCTTCGAGCACGGTTATTATTATCCGAAGCTTTTGCAACGTTTTGACATTAGCATGAGAGGATTTCGTTAGGCGAATGAAATAGCGGGTTAAAAGTAGTACAGTTTGGCTAATAAACATGGTGAAACGTTTTCTTCGCATTTTTCAACCGATCCAACTTTCCACCTACAGCTGCAGCCTCCCGGTGGATTTTTGCTACCCAAGAGTGAAACCCCCAGGCCCTTTGGGGAGATTTCCTGGAACCCAGGTATCCAAGCTTTCGAACGCCAAATTACACCTGGAATTTTTTCCGTTTCCTCTACCCGTAGAATTCCCAATTCTTTTTCTCAGCACGTACGACGTGACCAGAATAGCCGTCTTCTCCGAATCCCCGTATACATTTTAATTGTCAAAAGTAAAAACGTGTTCGGAAACGACCAGTTCTGAGCAATAGAAAATTCTGTAAAAGGAAAATCGATACGCATATTACTGAACCAATAGACAAGTTCAACAAGCGAGGGTAGTGTTTACTTATCCCATTGAATCTCCCTTTGATCCAGATTCACGCAGGGACCATTCTTATCAAGAAGAGAGATACGAAATGGTATCGTCTGTTTCCGGTGACATCACTTTCACGGCTGTTGAATAAACACCGTGGAAGAACGACCACGCGCGAACATGTGTACTCGATTGTATTTCGTGAAAGTGTTCCGGGACCCCACGGAGTTGACCGTAGTAACGTAGTAAGCGATCTATGCGTAGGCAGTGCGCCCGGTTCAACTGAGATAGATATCTTAAACAACACGAACTTGATGTTCGTGATTTGCTATTTACGTCTGAATTTTTCTACTGTCCCTACTCGCGTGAAACCGCTCGTTCTCGGAAGAAGTGAATGCTAACAGGATTACCAAAAACGAGATAACGACGTGGACCGTGTAAAAAGAAAAACAAACGAGCGATTAATTCAGTGGTAAGAAAACCTCGCGTACTTTCTTCAAGTGTTTCTTAATAAAAAGATTCATCAGCTCAGCCCTGGAAACTGGCTGTTTCTTTCTCGTCTACAATTACACGATTCATCTTCCATTACAATAAGCGGTAACGCGAACGGGCTGAGTCAGCGTGCAGTCGCAAAAGATATATTCCCCACTCTCTCCCCGAGCAACGTAACCAATCCTCCTTTCTCCATACGTTTAGAAAGAGGAAAACGAGCCGGGGGCCTGCCTGTTTTTCCCGTCTACCTGTCTGCCTAACGTTCAAATAACGCCGAGATTAGCGGAGTGAATCCGACGAATTTGGTCGGCATTAAAACGCCGAGAGCCGCTCGCCGGCTACGCCAGTGCTTCCCAACTTCCAGTATCCCTTTCGACGGACATTTATAAGAACCAACGATTCAATTAGTAGAACTTCGTCGATCCGTGATCAAATTTGACTACCTGCTTCTTCGAAAGTAGATTAGGAATCGCCAGTCTGAATCTAATAATCAATAAAAAAAAAAAAAACATTAGAAGGTCGTTAAAAAAGATAATGCGGTCATTAGAGATTTGTAGATTGATAATAATCGGTCCGATTTCACCGGAAAGATGATCTGTCGGAGGGTGGCAATCCGCAGGTTGGGAATCGTGGACGGGAGTCTGGATCTTGCGATGGACCAACCGTGGATATACGTATAGCTCTGCGGCGCGGTCTCCGCTCCTACCCGCGCGCTTTTCGCCGAGTATCGATCTGATATCCCTGCCCCGCGCGCCGGTTGGCCAGTGTTTGCCGGAGAACTACGACCGTGTCTGCACCCTGTCCCCGTGCACACCCTCACGACAAAGCGATGGTGGGCGAGCAGCCTTCGGGTTCTTGCCGCAACCATTTCAAAATGCACCTCTACTATCCCCGTTTCAAATATTCCAACAATCGCTTCGCCTAATTCGTTCTTCGATCCGAGCGTTGCACACAATCCATTGCGTAATTTGTTTACATATGAACGCCAACCATTGCAATTATTTTCGTGCTGATCTATTACATAAAAGTAGCAGCAAAACGTATTTTCAACAGCAAATTCTTGGTAGAACCTTTTAAAACGAATGATAATCGTATTAAAGACGGCAATTATTTTTGCATTACTGCAATAGTGCAGCCTTCGAGTTACGTTCAGACTTTCGACAAATTCAGGCCTTATATTTAATTTCTCGATTTGTGGTCGTAACGTGAAAT
>SMSR01002443.1:12252-28381 GCA_019453355.1 Ceratina japonica
TATTTCTGTATTGCCAATAAATTTTAATAGAGTAGGAAAAAGCTCATAAGAACCAAACTAAATATGATATTTATCTAAAATATGATAATGTATCAAATCAGGAAAGGAATGCAGATTTTTTATTTCTGTATTACCAATCAATTTTAATAGAGTAGGAAAAAGCTCATAAATACCAAACTAAAAATGACATTTATCTAAAATATGGGAATGTATCAAATCAAAAAAAGAATGCAGATTTTTTATCTCTGTATTGCCAATCAATTTTAATAGAGTGAAAAATGAATTTGGAACTCCAATTTAGTATTTATTGAGACAAAAAGAAAACTGTATAGTTTCATGAACTCCTTGTTGATAAGTTCAAATTAGTCACATGTGTTCGTTCTTCTTTTGATACTAAACGATTATTCTCGGATTACTCTTGTTTTGTTCTTTACTGTGAATTTTCTTCCTAACTACCTACACACACACAAATCTTGTTAAGCAAGTTAAGACGGTGTCCTCTTCGTGTTGCAATAAAACTCAATTAATTATTCTTTGCATAACTACACGTGAACCTTAATTACTAAAATAACAACAGTAATGATAATATTTCGTGAGTCTGTATTTATTCTGTCGGAATTCTTACGCTGATGGAGGTTGTAAAAAAATGAAGGCGGGCGGACACGCCGTTTCCGTAAGTAAACAGGCGGTGGATCAAGGAAACTTCCGGCAGGGATTTGCGGTATAGATGGTAGGCTTAGTCGGAGGCTATTTGTTGGCGGTCTGGGTAGGCTCAATTGATTGGAGCAGTCGTCCGGCAAACAAATCCCTATCCAATCCACTTTCTCCACTCCCCGTCTCTCTCCCGAGAAGATTCGAATGTTACTCGCAGGGATTTACTACCCCCCCGGATCCCGGTTAACCAGCCCTCGGCGAGAAAAAAATGGTTTAATTTCGAAGCCGCGTGATGAACTCAGGGGTGGCAAACGACCAATTTTATCGTAGACGCGAGCCGAGACGAAATTTGACATTCAACAAGGTTTAGCTCCGTGGCCCCTTCGTTATTGGCCGGGCGGCGGCTAAACAGATTTTTTAAACGACGTTGATTCGGTTCTCGAAATTGATTCGCGAGGGCCGATTGAATTCGCTGGTAAAAGCGATCCCTCGCGCTCCCCGGTTGGGGATTCTAAGTGGGAACGGAATTTTCCATTCCCGAACGCGGACGGTAAAATTGGGAGATCGGTTAATTTGCATCGCTAATTGGGACGTGATCTACACCTTCCGAGTTCGCGAAACTTTGCTAATCTTCTGCTAGGTAACTCTTTTCCTCGAGGAATCACAATTGGAAGTAAATTGGAAGTTTCGATTACAGAGGCTTAACTATATGTCTCTTCGTTTTATTGTGATTCCGAAACCAAGACACGTCCAACAATATCGGGGCTTCTAGAGTAGAGAAAAAAAGATATGCGCGAGAGAGCGAGCGGCCGCAAACGATGGCAAAGTGCACATCGCCGGGGCAAGTGGATGAAAGAGAAAAAGGAGTTAAGATCGCGGCCGGCAAAAAGACTCGGCTCTCGCCGAATTTCTTGCGCGGCTGCGGCATACGCCGGAGCCAAAGGGAGAGCGGAATTCTTCTCGCAATTAGCGACGCCCCGGCGTGTGCACCGATAAAGTCAATTAACCAATCGAGTTAATGAAATACCCGCTGGCGATTAGACCTCGTTTCCTTGCGCGGCGAGCCTCTCTCTCTCTCTCTCTCTCTCTCTCGGTGATAAAGGATTATACGTGACTCACATCCCCCATCGTGACCGCGACGTTAATTTCTTCGTTTCCACGGAATTAAAATGTTCAAGGCGCGGTTACACGCTTGTGCGCTTATCTCTCTCGCTTTGACGTTACGACCGCCGCAGATCGTGCGATACTGCGCTCAAATGAAAAGGCGTGCACGCGAAAAACGCGGGGAAAAAGTACGTCCGGGCGTTCTATATTTTGTCAATTCGCGTTATTAATTTACGGCGGGACGTCGATAACCGAGCGATTTAATCTATACGCAGGAAATTTCCTAACCGTGGCGGGCCGGGTAACTGGTAGTCGAAACGATTAAAAGTTGAGAAAGTATTTAAGTAATTACGGGAACGAAATCGGGTACCCACCGCGGAAAGTTAATTGCTTTCGGTGTTTTCCAGCCGTCAAGCGTCTCCCCGCAGTTTGGATAAGATACTCTTGTACACGCGTCGAAACTTCCGGTTCGGAACTTTTCTGAAAGCATCGGTATCGAGGGAAAGCCTCGCCCCGCTTCACCCCTCGCGTCTTTCTAAGCAATTACCTCGCTAATTAATCAACCATTCATCGAACTCACCCGTCGCCTTCGCCAAACTTGGTCTTTAAAGAATTAGAGCAAACGTCTGACGTATATTTACTAAGAATAAACATTTCTCAAGGGTTATATTCAAATTTTGATTGATTCTTGTATATTAAATTTTATCCTGAAGCTGACTCGAGGTTTTAAAGCATTGGGAAAAATTCTATCCCACGAAATTAAATTTTCGTACTTGAAGAAGATTGTTAGTCGTAAATCACTGATGTACCTTGATCGATTCTCTTAATGTCCCGTTTTACGATCCATCGTCAACGGCGTGCTATAAGACCGAAACGAAGAGAGTGAGAGAGAGAAAGGGTAGATTAAACGGAAATGATCTGGGACTTCGGTTTTCGCGGCGTCAAAAATAAAGTGTCGCTTCCTCCATCAACGAGCTGGCTCTGCCTTCCGTCGTCTGTCGACCTTTATGGGAAACCACGAATAGCTCGTAAGTTCGCTGAAGCCCTCTCCTTCTATGAATATCTCTCCGGGCGAGAGACAACACGATGCAGCAGACTCGGCAGACTCAGTGACGAGCGCCGGAGGGCACTGCACTCACTGCACTCGGCTGACATGTTTCGACCAGTATTGTGACACGCCACGGCTTTCCCGTGGCTTCGTCGTCGCCACCTGGACTTCCTCGCTCTATTGGGCCATCCCATAAATCAAGCTCAACCCTTCCCTCTTCATTTTTTTTTTTCAACTAAGCCACTGTCTGCGAAATTCAGCCGTTCGTTATATAATATTTAAGACTTCCCTCATTTCGTGGAATTATAAAATCCCGGTAGTCCGATATTGCTCCCGTTGAACGACTGTTATCCGTAATAGGATGTGGAAAAATACGAATTCTGTTCGTAACAAAATAGCGTTGCATCGGAGGCAATAATTTTTAGATAAACTGAGTAAAACCAATGAACGTAAAATAAAACTGGATATTGCGTTTCAATCAATACGCGCCGGATCTAATAAGTCCAGCTTGTAAATGTGCTTTAATTAATCACACCTTTCTTTCGTGACGGTAGGAAATTAACGAGCGCTACTGTGAAATCCTATATTCTATTTGTTCGCATTAACCCGGCATTTGTCGGGATACACCGGCTACGTTCAGTATTGTTGCCGGGCTACGCGTGTTCGCGGAAAATAACTCGGTTCCCGTACCTATACTGTAACGCGAGGCGGGCCAGAAAATGAGAGAAAAATTAGAGAGCGTGCCCGATGCGGCACGCGCGCTATCAAAGGAGCCTCGCGAAATGCCCATAAAATCGAATCGTACGCGCCAGAGGATTTCCGGTAGTAACAAAAATGATAATGGCCACAAAACACACCGTGTCATATAGCCGGTATCGATTTCGTTAATTCTGACCGATCAAATGAACGCGTCCGCGCGTTTTCATCAACTTCCCGGAATCACCGACTTCCCTGGGTCACTCACAATATACCAGTTTTCATACACATTCGAGTGAGAAAGAAAATTGCTTCGTCAAAGATACGCTTGCTTTCAATTAATTTTGCAATTCACTGGAAACGATATATTTTTTACACCCAATTATTTCTGTCGTAGTACATAGAAAATAATTTGAGTATCTAATTGTAAGTCAGAACTTACAGTGACTCTCATTAATATTCGCTACACTTCGGTATACACTTCAAAACGGAATAAGTTCTCTAAAATGGAGCCAACTAACTTAATTTTTTGTGGGATTTTAAAATGCTTAGTTTACTATGTAATGTGTAACAAACAGTTAAAATAAATTACTATTCGCCGAAATCTCGAAGAAAAAAGAAAAGATCATGATGTTTAACTTGTTTTTTGAAGGCTCTAGCAAGAAACTTTCAAACGTCCTGTTTGTAGATCTAAATGTGTTATATTTATTTATTTATTTATTTATTTATTTATTATACGGGTTAGAAAACCCTTTAAGGTACAAAAGATAATAGTAAGAGCAGTACAGTTGGCATAAATATGATATGAGTTAAAATGAGAGAGAATGAGTAGATAACTTAGTGAGGAATATTATATCAATAATGACAATGTATATGAACGTGTAAAGTTTCATAAAAATCTATGAAACCATAAAAGAGTTAGACATATCGAAACATGTAAAAATTCTTTAATTTATCCCAGTCGTAGATTGAAAGTCGTGGAGAACTGTGATTTTTTCAATTTCTAATCGCTTATAGCGCATAGCAATATTGATCGATTTTTATGAAACTTTGTACATGCATATAACTTACTTAGATCTGCAAACGTCACACTTCCAATTTTTATTCCAGACCTTAATAAAATAGTTAAAAATCACGTCCATTACTATTTTCCTCGCGATTTCAATTAATACCAAGTTTGTTTAATTTTTTGTTAGACATTCTATAGTAAATTAAACTCTCTAAAATTCCACAGAAGACAAAGTTCTTGGATCCAATACTAAAAATTTTATACCGTTTCGAAATGTGTACGAATATTTATGGTCACTGTAGCTCGTAAATGAGGAGATCTTCAAGTCCTAAAATTGACTACATACAAGCCATTAGTCACGGAATACAATTTCTCCCTGCTTTAACGTTGGCCACGAATTTGACTGGGCAACAGTCAAGAGAGGAGACGTGTATGTATAATACGTATACACGTCGGACACGTGTGTATTCGGCCGACGGTTGCGTAGACAGACGGCGCGGCGCGGTCTGTAAAGCCGACGTTTATATAACGAGGCAACTTTATGAAAAGCTAACTGCGACGAGCCTCGTCGTTGTCGTCGTCGTCGTCGTCTACGACGGGTTCTCCTTCAAGTCTGTTCACAGGACTGGCTGAAAGTGCCCGTGACTTTCTTCGTCTCCTTACTAATCAGCTCCCTCTCGGCTGAGTCTCTTCCTATTCCTTCTCCCCCGTCCCGCTCCTCGTCGCTTTGTCTCCCCGTTTCTCTTTAGACGAGGGGAACTCGTTGATTGTTCTTGCGGGTAATTAGGATTCCAGTTAGACCGCGTCCGTTTGCAATTAATGAACGATTCGGGAGTTCTTCGAACGCCTATAAACAGGAAAAGCGGGCGTGAGAGTAGTCGCACGTTCGATTCTTTTACCGAACGCGTTTACTTCGTGACCGCGATGATGGGAAGCGTGTCGAGACGCGCGTCAGGCCACCATGAACGCGTTACATTAACGTCCGGCGGAACATAAATTGGCAAACACGGTCGGCGCTGCTCGGCGTAGGCGCAAATTTAATAACCGCCTACGCGATGTTCGATATGGCAACCCGATTTTCGTTATTTTAACCGTTACCGGACTAATTAATAATTACCGTGAATGTAAATTATCCATTGGACGATCGCTTCGGTTTATCAGTCAACTCATTAAACAGCATTATTATTTTGCGTCTCTGGACAATGCAACGCGCGTTTATAATTACCGATAGCAATGCAGTTACTCGGTTCCTTCAATCGCCGCCGCCGCTTTCCGCCCGGTTATATTTTCATCGGACAATCGATACGATTCCGAATTCGTTTCGATTCGCCGAACAAACGCGCCGAACGAATTTGCGTTAATAGTTAACCCCGATTCTATTTCGAGCCGTTCATTATCGCTCTGATAATCCCTTATGCGCGATACCCGTATACGCGTCTATCTCGCTGATGGAAACGAAATTTCTCTATAACAATCCAGCGAGAGGGGAATCGAACAATCCCTGCAACACCTGAAATCCCTTCGGGGCAAGGAAATATCAACCGGGTCAGGAATTATTCCAACGCGCGTATTCCAAGTCTTAAGGTAGTTCTTCATAAACTCAAAGTATTAGATATCATTATGAAAAAAATACATTTGATTCTTGAAATAACAAAAAATATTATGGAATAGAATTTTTTACACCTCAGATTACTGAACTCATTTTCGAGAAAAAAATACTTAAAGTTGCTTCGTTTTACACGCTGTATTGTATGTAGCGCATTATTATGTGTAATATTATTAACACATTACTGTAAAAAAACACTATAAATGTTAATTAGGCTTGTGCGAGATCGAGAAAATTTCGGGATCTCGATGTCGGGAAGACATTGGATCGGATCGAGTCGGGTTCGGGATATTTTTTGTTTCTCGAAAATATTCGGATTTCTCGGAAATATTCGAGATTCTCGAAAATGTAAGGGATTCTCGAAAATATACAATAATAATATTATTAGTAATAATCTATTTATACGAGCTCTCAGCTCACGACAACATACGAGCTCAGCTGATCATAGTTTTACGTCATGCCCTATCTTTTATGATTTTATAATTCTCAAGAAACTAGATTTTTCGGGAGTTCTTAATATTTTCGAGGATCTCGAACATTTTCAAGAACCCGAAATTTTCGGGAATCCCGAACATTTTCGAGAATCCGAAATTTTCGAGAATCTCGAACATTTTCAAGAACCCAAAATTTTCAGGAATCCCGAACATTTTCGAGACAAACAAAAATTTCGGGAACCCGCCCGAACCAGAAGAAAAAAGCTCGACCCGATCTGAATCCGATTTTTCGGGTTCTTGCACAAGCATAATGTTAATGCAAAATTGAGGTCTAAAAATTGTAGATTTCTACTTTCTAATTGTTGAATGGGAATGAGGAGTAACCGAATTAATTTAAAAGATATTTAATGTTCAAGGAACAAAAAACTATGATTTGATAACCTTTTCTTTGTCTATCATATTATTGACTACGTGTGTCATTGCTACATACAAACAATATAACATTATTTTAACATTGTTACCTTTATACTAATATCAACTAAAACAATATTAAAATTCATAAATAAATAATAAACATAGTCTATACTAATCGAACAATGATTTTAAACATTTTATTTCGCGCACTCAATTAACTAGAGAGTCCGTGGAGAACTACCTTAAGGAGGTTGGGTACCGGAATGAATATAATATTTTGAAGATTATTTTAATCTGCTAGCGAAAGCATAAAAAATATTGTGTTAAAGTTTCAGAACGATTGACAACGTAGTTTTTAAATAAATCTATGTCAAACTTATATCGTTATACACAGACTTTTATGGGAGATAAAAGAAATCTTGTCATTATTGTTAAATAGACTTGTTAAAAATGGTAAGATCGTTAAGAGTAAAAGTGTAATAGAATCTTGAAACATTTTTGAACAATTTGAAACAAGAAAAATGCGAATTTACAACATAATTGTTTAGATAATTGAACGAAAAGGAAACATATTGGTAGGATTCTCGTTGCCAGATTTCACTACAAAACATTTTTAATTCAATAATATTAACTTTTATGTCTTTCGCAAGGACATCTTTATATTCTTAACCCTAAATAAAGTTATTTCATACTAATTTCTTTCTAAATTCATTGATAAATACGATATTTAACGAATTCAAATTCTTTTATCTAAGGTTGGTATCACGACAGAGTACCCATGTATAAGCATAGGACTACCCTTCTCACCGCCTGCCCTGCGAGTGATCTACCCAACGTCCTTAAGATCACGAAATTAAACCCTAATGGCACCACATCACGTCCGTACACAAGGAAATCTACTAAGAATTTCGTCCTGCCTCAACAGTTTTGTGATATAAAATCACACCATGCATTCTTGTGAACCGGACAAAATAATTGGCAGCTAAACTTGGTAGCTGAACCCGGGTAACGATTAGGGGTACGTGGTGGCGACACGGAACTCCATTCAGGGAGCGCACTCGGGTTGAAAAAGAGACGTCACAATAAAGTGAAAAGGGTCGCTGGCCGGGGGTTCGACCTAGAATAGAAGAAACGGCNAAACATTTTTAATTCAATAATATTAACTTTAATGTCTCTCGCAAGCACATCTTTATATTCTTAACACTAAATAACGTTATTTCATACTAAGTTCTTTCTAAATTCATTGATAAATACGATATTTAACGAATTCAAATTTTTTTATCTAAGGTTGGTATCACGACAGAGTACCCATGTATAAGCATAGGACTACCCTCCTCACCGCCTGCCCTGCGAGTGATCTACCCAACGTCCTTAAGATCACGAAATTAAACCCTAATGGCACCACATCACGTCCGTACACAAGGAAATCTACTAAGAATTTCGTCCTGCCTCAACAGTTTTGTGATATAAAATCACACCATGCATTCTTGTGAACCGGACAAAATAATTGGCAGCTAAACTTGGTAGCTGAACCCGGGTAACGATTAGGGGTACGTGGTGGCGACACGGAACTCCATTCAGGGAGCGCACTCGGGTTGAAAAAGAGACGTCACAATAAAGTGAAAAGGGTCGCTGGCCGGGGGTTCGACCTAGAATAGAAGAAACGGCCGAACGTGAAAGGAACAGAAGCGAGGTCGCATCCGACTTTTTGTTGACCTCGCGACGAGGACTCGTTAATATCAGCGGGGCCCCGGTGTTTCGCGCACGTATCAAGTCGCGCGGTTCGCGACAGAAGCTGCTTTTGATGTCTCATCCCCTGGATGATAGGCAGAAAGAAGGAGGAAATTATGCAGGCGAGCCTCGCATTTGGGTCGAAGCCACGCGACGCCCCCGAGGCGACAGGCTCGCTCCTCGTTAACGGCGATGCGGTATTAAACATTCATTATGCCTGCGACTAACGTTAAATGAATTCACCGAGATAAGCTTCATTATTTCCCCGTTCAGCCTTTGATCCCCGGTTAACCGCGAATAAGCGAAGATATTAAACGCTGGGAGGCGGCGATCGAGTTTATCAATCACGATTTAAATGTCAACGGGGACGTTCCGACGCACGCTTTTTGCTCTTGACGAGAGGAATCAATCGCTGAAAGTCTCGAGAGTCAACAGGGCACAACCTCGGCCGGAACATACGTTCGTACGTACATACGTTAGGTGTGTACGTAGATGCACGCAACGAAAGCTCTCCTCCTTTCTGGAGTACTACTCGTCGTAGCTTATCGCGCGGCAGCACACCACACGCAAACGATCTCTCCGAGAGGCATTCCCCTCGCGAGATAATGCGGGAGTGGTCGATGAACAGATGAAAGGGAACCTCGGAGAGGGTTCGTCGCGCCGGGGACAAAGCGAACCGCGAAGCCAGAGGGGACTTAATGCGACGTTACTTTGTTTCATAAGTGTGCCCCCTCCTCCCCTCGTTCTATCTGTCCCCGGTTCGAGTTAGGTAACCGTTATTAGTATTTACTCTGGGCGTGAGTGCGACGCGAGGAGCAGCACGGCCCTCCCGCGTCTTGGTTATGCTACGATCGCCGATGGTGCCGTTCCTGGCCGCAGGCCATTGTGAATATCCCTCGTGTCACCGGTAACCCCTTATTGTTCGACGGGAAACCAGCTTTGTCCCTACGTACGGCCCGCTCCCGCTCTGCTCCCTCGACCTCGAAATTCATTTCGAGCGCATTCGACAGGTTGCTCCGTTCTCCGCCCCCGGAAGGGCGTCGGAGCGAAATTAAGAGGTAATTTTTGAGCCGAGCGCCGGAGAGCGAAATCCCCTTGATCCACCTTCTATAAACAGTCCCTCTCGTTAATGAATACAAATCAGCTTTACTGATAAATATTTCGTTACGAGGCTTGTAACTCGTACAGTCGACCATTTCGCGAGATTAATAAATAATTGACGAACGGTCGCGTGACCGAAGCGCTTTCGCGGAAAGTTCCGCGCTCCGGACACTTGCCTCGGCGAGGAAAATCATACTAATTGCAGAGAGGCGGAATTAGAGAGGAAAGTGGAAGGAATTAAATTAAAAAGGCCGAGAAATCATATTGCTCCCGATTTATCTCACTTCGGCGAGCGGAACGGGCTGGAAAAAATAGCCGTTCATCGTCGAAACTTTGAACGGCCCGACGACGATCCCATTAACTCGTCGCCTAGTTTATTGGAATCAAATTAACCGGAATTCTCCCTGAAGCGGGAAAGACATTTTTCATCTGACGCACATTTTCGCCTCTTACAATTAATCGCCCGTCGATCTTTGGTATAACTAAAAAATTGATCCGCGGGAGGGACGAATTTCTCATCGATTCCCCCAGGTGCGTCCAGCCGGCGGGAAACTTTGTTGTTGTTTCTTAATTGAGATTCCGAGTCGTTGAATCTAAATTAAATTGCGCTCGCGCGCCGAGGGGAACCGATTGTGTCGTGAATCAAGAGGAAAAATTATTAACGAGGAGGGAGGAAACTATGTCCGTTCCTTATGCATTCACTTCGATCCTTTTTCCTATGCGCGTATGTTTTTCACACGGGGAATCGGCTAAACAAAGAATATCGACGAGTTTGAATAAAACAGGGACGCCGAGAGACGGTAGAAATCCCTGGCGCGGGCATCGTTAGCCGTGCAACCGCAAACGCGAAACGTCTGCTCAGACACCCGGCTCCTCGGTCCTCCATTCGGTATTTGCCGATTCATCGATACCTGGCTGCTGCCTTCCGTTGGCTTTGCATGATCAAATATCGTAATGAAGTAGCAAAAGCAGGCTGCGCGCGCGGCGGAGCTCGAAACGCGAATCAAAGCCCGATGCCGCACAAATATGCCGCTGTTGATATTGCATTTCTCGCGAAATGATCAGAATTTCGTCGCGACGATTCCCCAGCCGGGAGAAATAAAATTGAAAAGAAATTATGCATACGTAAATCTCTTGTGTCATTGGATCTTGTGTGCAAGATCGGATTAATACCCGAGATGAAAAAATAATTATGGTTCTGAATTTATTTATCCTACAGACGGATATGGAGGTCGAAATCATATCTTGAGCAGAGGAATATAAGAGTAAATTTAACTCTAATTTGAACCTATATCTATTCAATCTTATATCTAATCTATTCGTTATGTTCGCTTATAAAGGATATAGATCTAAAGTAGGGTTCATAAAATATAATTTAATCCCTCAAGTCCTACTTCAAGAGTTTAGGAAAAGATCCTGTAGGTTTATACTAGTATTTATGAAACCTAAGATAATTGTGCTCAAAAGTCCATTGGCTGGCAACACTTGAGGACATATGCATTGAGAGGACCCCATGATACTTAAGTTTTTTTAGCTCATATTGCAGATCAAAAATCTCTTTTACGTTCACCCAATTTACGGCGAGATTATTATTATTTTTCTTTAACAATTTTTGCAAACAAATAACGCAAACTTTCGCTTTATTGCTGTATAAAAAAATTCTATTACATAAATTAGATTGTTTTAAAGCCTTTTTTAAAATTTATAATAGGAAGTATAAGAATAAACAAAATAATTCATTTCAGATGCATATCAGATTCAAATGCGCATAGTTTGTAAAATAATTTTATATAACACAATAAATATATCAGAGGGTCCTAAAAAAATCTTATATACCCTTAAATAGGCCTTCAGGTTCCCATCTCTTACTTGGGGAACTAAATTATAACCACACTGAGAAAACGGTGGTCTGACGATTAAGAAAAATTTAAATATAGTGCCAAAAGAGTACTTTCTTTGGGTAATAAATACTTCCTTTTGTGTTTATTACAAATCTATATAGTAATTTCTACACAGTAATAATAATTACTATCCACAGTTACTAATTTTCACTATCCCTGGTTAGTGATTTCTAATATTCAGTTTCTACATTTTTCTTATATTACTTTACTTCATATTATTACACGCGATTTATATTATTTCAGATGTAGATTAACGATTTTATTATATAATTCGATCATTTCCTTTGAGTTCAATAATTAAAAATTATACTAAGCATACAGACGAATTTTTCCTTAATGTTTAGCAATCATTAATTGAATTCAAACATGTTTCAAGAGTACTATTCAAATATAGTAATTTTGACTTAAATATGCAATAAATATTGCTAGAATTGGTGGCTTCGTTTTTCTCAGTGTACTTTCGTGAACGAACTGAAGGTTCTTAAGGCCTAAAATATAATTTGAAATGTTTGTAGGGACTTATAGGTTCTGATTAGAGTTATATCAAATATTAAGTTCTGAGATAACTCTACTAGTTCTACTTTTTAGATCTAATAGACCTAAACTGGGTTACATTTAGGTTTAGAAAATTCAAATTATAGATCAATTTTCGACTCGGGTAGTGAATAATACTTGTATTATAATCGTAAATGAGATTCGGTATAAAAGTGAGATCTTGTTTGGGAGAATTATTAGTTTAATGCTGGTTCAGACGCGGAATCGGCAGTAATTGATGTTATTCACGTACTCTTGATCAGATACCGCAAGGCGCCTTATTAACGATCGTTGCGTACGTCTCGCGAGTTCACAGCCGACCCATTCACAAAACCCGATGAAACGAAGAAGGAGGAAGCGTTCGCTGGACGGACAGAAAAAGAGGGAACTCTTTGTACTTTGTAGCCGAGTTTCGTGCCGACGCCAATCTCCAGCGATACAAAAACTTAATGCCCGTGAGCTTCCTGTTCGATCGTTGCCGTTTTTCTAACGGCACCCGAACGTCCCGGCCCGATCTCTCTTCGAGACGGCAAAGTGATCCCGAATTGATGGGACGTCCTTTGTAGTGGACCACGCGACGGGAAATAAAAATAGTTAGTGTTTAATGGAAAAATACGATTATTCGAAACGATGTGTAAGTAAAGGGACACTCTTTCGTCAGTCTCTCTCTCTCTTCGCTTCGAGCCTTTGTCGTTTACTTATCAACGAGACGTTTTAATTATATGAATACACGCTTGAGTCATCTCTTAATCGAGTTATTACACAAAGAATTAACAGTACATTTGAAGAGGAGAGACGAAGAGGAAATTCTATCTCGAGAGACATTAATCACGGTGAAAATATTGGTCAAGGAGCCGTTAAGATGCGGCATTGTCTTATTGCGAAAAAAAAAACCGGTTGATAAACGAGCCCCGTCTGAAATATCGTCTCCGCGGACGTCACTCGCCGCAGAGATATTTCCTGATACATTGCACTATTACGTAACGATTAAACGCGATCGCCCATGCAAATTGGCCATACCGCATTATTTTCTTTTCCCGTCCCGTAAACCGATAACAATTTTAGCCGCACGTTTCGTCCATTCGTCCGCGTCCGCGGTAAAAAAGTATCGATTATAAAAAGCTATTATATCAGGAATGACAGGCAAGAATAATCAACGCGAAATGACAACAAGATTACAAGCGAAGCGTCCATCAACTATACTATTTTATACCATAGATTTTCGCCTCCCCCGATTCTGTCAATTATACTTTAAAACGTGCTCGGAGAGACGATGCACTTTAACGTCAAATCGACGAGCCGGGACTCAGAGGACGATTCCAGAGCGAACGTCAGAACTTTATAAGTTTTTTATGCCCCGTTCGATTATTTTCTTTGAATTATGTATTACGAAGTAACGTGAACGTCGGAGCAAAGGTCGCACTATCTCCGGGAGATATAAACCGAGAGAAAAACTTTTTTCCCTCCGTGTCGTTCAATTTTTAGTAGCGTCAGTCAAAAAGGAACGTCGGGCGGAACTACTCCCTTCACCTGATTTGATTTTTTCCTTCGCTCTTGAGCAATATTCCGGGAAATTTGTTTCTCGATTCTATACGAGTTACCTTTATTTCTCGCCGGAGAGCTGGATAACCTTTACAGAAAAGTACTAACTCCTGTTCGAGATCCATTTGCCCGCGATTCAGTGGAAAAACTGGAAACGGAAAGCCCCGGGAAAGTGGAAGTCATCCGCAGTCGCTTCGCGTTCGTCATGCGAAACGCAGAGATCAGCGATTAAACGAAACCGGCATGTAAATCATCTCCGTTCTGGGCGTCCGCCGTAAAAGTTTCATTCCGCCGTAAACGCGGCAGTTTTTAAGAAGACAAGCTTATTCCCTTGTAAAATCTATCTCCGAGCCCGGGACAAGCTCGGAACGCGGACTGGGAAATTTCTCTAGAGAGGATGCGTTTCCTCCCCCCCGCCCATAAATTCGATGCAAAATTGGTTTGCTTGTTTTCTTATCTGAAGAGAAAAAACGTCAACGGCGTAAAACTTGCCTCGCGTATCGGTCCGGCTGTTCGTCAAGCGGCGAAACATTTTTTATCTCGCAACAAAAGGGGCCGTCGGAGTTTTTCGATAATCTTTACGAGATACAGCCAATAATAATCCCCTGGGCCGCTGCCGTTGTCACAGGACGCTTGATACCGTTTCGAATAAATCTTAAATGTATATGCAGTTTGATCTAATGGACTGTTTAACTTATCTCTCGGTCATTATTCACGAAGCTTATGCGTGAATTATAAATAGTCGTGAGCTACTACTACGCTATCGGACACACGATTGTTCATCATTAAAACAGAATTCAAATCTGCATCTATTTTACACGTAAAATCATGCAAGAGATATACTTACCAGTGAACCTATCACGTCATGAATTTTGTGTTTCATGTTTGATTACTATGACATTAACTATGCGAGAGATTAAGGCTAATGAGAACTTCCACTGTTTATAATAATAAAAATAATTACTATATTAATGGGAAGAACAATGTAATCTATAAAGACGATAGTTCATCCTTAAAATAGAATTCAAATCTGCATCTATTTTACACGAAGGTAAAATCATGCAAGAGA
This sequence comes from Ceratina japonica, assembly GCA_019453355.1. Classification (NCBI taxonomy): domain Eukaryota; kingdom Metazoa; phylum Arthropoda; class Insecta; order Hymenoptera; family Apidae; genus Ceratina; species Ceratina japonica. Next base: position 27,096 of record SMSR01002443.1, read on the forward strand.
TATACATACCAGTGAATCTATCACATCATGAATTTTGTGTTTCATGTTTGATTACTATGACATTAACTATACGAGGGATTAAGGGTAATGAGAATTTCCACTGTTTATAATAATAAAAATAATAACTTTATTAATGGGAAGAATCCTGTAATCCATAAAGACGATTGTTCATCGTTAAAATAGAATTCAACACTGCTTATAATAATAAAAATAATAACTTTATTAATGGGAAAAACACTGTAATCCATAAAGACGATTGTTCATCGTTAAAATAGAATTCGACATTGCTTATAAAAATAAAATTAATAACTTTATTAATGGGAAGAACACTGTAATCCATAAAGACGATTGTTCATCATTAAAGTAGAATTTAACACTGCTTACAATAATAAAAGTAATAACTTTATTAATGGGAAGAACACTGTAATCCATAAAGACGATTGTTCATCGTTAAAATAGAATTCGACATTGCTTATAATAATAAAAATAATAACTTTATTAATGGGAAGAACACTGTAATTCATAAAGATGATTGTTCATCATTAAAATAGAATTAAAATCTGCAACTATTTTACACGAAGGTAAAATCATGCAAGAGATATACATACCAGTGAATCTATCACATCATGAATTTTGTGTTTCATGTTTGATTACTATGACATTAACTATACGAGGGATTAAGGCTAATGAGAATTTCCACTGTTTATAATAATAAAAATAATAACTTTATTAATGGGAAGAATCCTGTAATCCATAAAGACGATTGTTCATCGTTAAAATAGAATTCAACACTGCTTATAATAATAAAAATAATAACTTTATTAATGGGAAGAACACTGTAATCCATAAAGACGATTGTTCATCGTTAAAATAGAATTCGACATTGCTTATAATAATAAAAATAATAACTTTATTAATGGGAAAAACACTGTAATCCATAAAGACGATTGTTCATCATTAAAGTAGAATTTAACACTGCTTACAATAATAAAAATAATAACTTTATTAATAGGAAGAACACTGTAATCCATAAAGAGGATTGTTCATCATTAAAACAGAATTGAAATCTGCATCTATTTTACACGAAGGTAAAATCATGCAAGAGATATACCTACCAGTGAATCTATCACATCATGAATTTCGTGTTTCATATTTGATTACTATGACATTAACTATACGAGAGATTAAGGCTAATGTTTATAATAATAAAAATAATAACTTCATTAATGGAAAGAATCCTGTAATCCACAAATTATAGTATATAATGCAGTTCGCAATTAAAATGT
>SMSR01002461.1:0-28318 GCA_019453355.1 Ceratina japonica
CATTTCTTATTCTGGTTCCAGTTGATAATTAAATGAGTCGTGATATTAAAGCATCAATTATCGTAGAAATGATCTCATAAATCAAAAGTGATCTTTATAATTTGTTTGATCTTAGATTCCGAGAACGACGCTTCATTTCGCACCTTTTTACATTCACTGCTCTCCGTCGTCTGTTAATTGGAATTACATATACTCTGCACTGAAAACACGTGAAACGTTTTGTTCGTTGAAACGCAAGTTAAAATGTTGCGATACTACGTCAGGATCGAGTCTGCATAAATAACAGGCCTAAAAAAATTTGACTCATTTGTTTTGACGCTGTTCTCCGGCGCGATCGCTCGTTGAAATTCTTTTCTGATCGACGTTATTTTTCACATATTAACATATTTTTTAAGACCCATTGTGACGCCAGTAGAGAAAACAATATTCGATAAACCGTTTGGTCTTTCGATTTGCGCACAAGTTTCTTGATATCGTTTACGCGTCAAACGAAGAACCAAATTTTCCTTTCATTTACATTTTAAATAAGGAACACGATGAAAAGTTGTCGCCGGATTAGTCGGAACTGTTCGAGGTGAACAACATCCACTTAAGGGAATAGCCGTATAAATCTTATCTCTCGAGACATTCTAATCTTATCTTCCACGCTGAGAAATGACTCTATGCATCTATTTAAGTACACAAAGAGAAAGAACTGCTCTATAATAGGTGAAGTACGGGAGAAATCATTGCCATTCTCAGTATCGCGAACAGAGAATTTCCTCTCCGAGCGATTATACCATACTCGTCGGATAACTCGTTACCTCGCCGTTCATGAATTACACCTTGTCGAACTTTATGTCTTTTTTACGACTGTGCCAAAATTCGGTGTCATTAAGAGGAGCCAAGACCCAAATCGAAATCGGCAGAAAGCGAGAGTTCCGATACCGGACGGGTCGTCCGGGTGACCGTCACCGCGGCCACGCGACGCGATCGATCGGTAATACGTTCGATGGATCATGGGGGCCTTCGTATGGTGCGATGTGAACGGTCGATTAAATATGCACACGACTTTCTCGGAGATGACCAAGGTCACACGTTCACGGTCGTCTATGGTCGTTTCGAGGTTCACTGATCTCGAAAACCGGAGAACATACGCGCGCCTCTGGAACCGCGTGTCTTCTAATTAATAAATCATTAAACGAGCTGAGATTTGATTGTCGACGATCGTGGATGTCGAAATCGATACTTCTCATAATCCGAAGGCGACGGTTGACGTCGTCGATCAATTCTAAAACTTTTTATTCTATTTTTTGATCGATTACAAATTCTGTTTGTTCAATTTGACGTATCGATATTCGAGGAAATGGATGTGAAGTTCAACTACGTCGTTTTCTTTAAGTTTGTGATAGAATACTGGTCACGAAGTGGTCTCGAGAGTGAGTAATTCTCGTAATTGAAGCGACGGGACTAGGAAAAGGATATCTCGAAGAAAAACATTAGAAAGACAAACAGAGGATGTGTAGTGTGCATTAGTTACGTTGCAAAGTTTTACAACGTTCACCGCGATATGCACATAATGAGTGAGGCTGACCGATTCGCGGATTTGAAATTCAATGCATGATTCAGTGTTCTTTACCAAATTGATCGTAAATCTTTATGCAGACTCTTTTATCGTCGACGGATTATTATTTTAGATTTATTTCTGAAATGGCTCGAGGCAGTGACGCAATTCTAATTTCATTTGAAATTGTAATGAACACAATTGGATTACGCTAAGTCATATGCGCTTTAATCTCTGTAACATTCCATTGAAAATCTTGTGTCTTTTGTATCCTCCAACTATTTGCATTTAAACGTCCCCGGCGACTGGAACGATCATGAAATTGAATTCGAAACGGACATGAGAATCTGACTAACGAGAGAGAAATAATGAACGTAAATTGATCTACACGGAAGTTTCGACGGTACAGTTAGATTGAGTCACCGAAGATCATTAACGTACGTACATCGGACTAGTAGGCGACAGCGATTTCCAGGAAAACAAAGGAGAATGAATAGAATACGATTTTATTTATTCTCGTACCGGCGTACAAACATGCAGTGTATAAAAAATTGTCAAGGTATTTGTTTTTGATATTTGAGCGCTAAGCTGCTCAGCGGAGCTCTGATTTTAGTGACTCCGAGGTCGACGGCGTGGCCAGTCAGAGGACAGGCTTGACATCGTTTCTTCTTTTGATTAATATTTGAATCGGTCTTCTCCTGACGAACTATGTACCTCGGGAAGTAATGCATTCGTTTCCATTGCGTGGTAACGCAAGCGGGCATTGTTACCACCAAGTTTTTCCTGTGCACGCACCGTGCGGGTTCGGGGAACAGTCTATCGTTCAGCAAGTATTGTTCCAGGGAACCGGTGGACTTCGACGATCCTAAGGCTTGGCTGGATCCATGGGTGTCGAAATAATTCTGCTCACGGTATTTTTTCAATTCTCTCACTTCTCGCTCGGAAGGGATCAAGGTTTCCTTCGAAGCTTTGTTCGTTCGCGCGTTTTCTGCGTCTCGATATCCTCTTTCAAACGAGGTTCTCGAACGTGCTTGCCCGTCCCTTTCCGAGTATTGAGACTCCGCGTTCTTACTCTTAGGTGCTAATTTCAAACTAGATTCAGTCTTCTTTGCATCAGGTACAGAAGTCTTCGAGGTCAATGTCTTTTTGATGACTTTCGGAGTCAGGGATACTTGAACTCCCTTGCTAGATTTTCTCTCCAGATTGCCAGGACTGGAATATTCGGTCTCCGAATTGATTGGTGCCGCTAAATGATCGGGTGCTGATTGTTTCAATTTATCGTCTTGCAATCGATACGTGTGATCATTGTCCCTCCTCGACATGAGCTCGTGGTAGTACCGCGATCGGTAACACGTTTCCGGGCAGTCTCCCGTCCCGTCGTGTAAGAAGGAAACTTTGCTCCTGACATTTCGTAAAAATTGCGATCTGGGCGTGTAATCTATCTTCTTGACTCTCCTCAACGTTTCGCAGCTGACAGGCGAAGTCAAGGCCGGCTTCTCGGAATTGTCTTCGATCACTATCGCAGGAACGGTAGTATGACTCTTGCATCTTTTGCAGGGAGAGTACTGTTTTCTTCGTACCCTAGCTGGCTTCGACTGAACCTTCCTGACCTCGGGATTGCAATAACATTCCTTCACAGCTTTCCTATGAACGAGCTGCGTGCAGCATTGATGCTCGTGATGCTTTTTCGAAGACGTTAGCACTCTCTTTGCATTAGGCATCGATAGCGACTTGTGGGGACTGTTACAAAAATGTTTAAAATCCAAAGCTCCACCGACTCCACTCGAATCGTTCCTTAACTTCCATGATTTGATGTTCGCTGCAGACGGCCTTCTTTCGGATTTCCTACAGCTCTCTCTGAGTATCCTGAAGACAATCGTGAACGTTAACGTTTATCTAAGAAACGAATTACAAGGTACAGAATAAGATACGTACGGATCTTGCGAATAGAACCTCTTGATCTCGTCTTTAACTCTCCTGGAATTCTCATCTACTCGAGCCAGAAGAATTTTACTTTGTCTACGTAAACTATCTATCCGTTCGTTCAGGCTGTCACCCATACGATTAATGATGATCCGGGAAAAAATTGTTGACTTTCATCCGAGATCATTAAACACGCTTCTTGACATCTTCGATTATTTTAATTATTAATGTTGTCCTCTGAAAAATCGCTGCACAATGAATATTTATTTCTTCTCGCTATCGAAGCTAGCCAAGCGACTGTCAACAAGAGCGACTGTCCACCATAGATGCCAGATTGAGGGGAGGACCGGAGGGGAGACAACACCAACGAGAATCATCCCTTCCACTTACGCACACTATCCTACCGTGTCCATGTGCTCCGAGTTCGGCTCAACTTCGGCTTCCTAGAGAGAGAAGGCGAATCATCAGTCTGTCATTCTTTCTTCTGATGCATTAAAATCCAAGTTACGTGCAACCGACTGACGACGACTAACGTTTCGCCTTCTTTTTCTAGTAAGCCGAAGTTGAGCCGAACTCGGAGCACGCGGACATGGTGGAATAGTGTGCGTAAGTGGAAGGGGTGATTCCTCAGTCCATCTGTGCCCTGTAAACAGAGAGACGCGGCCAGGTGTGCCACGATACGGCGATTTTTTTGTAATCATATGTACAAAATTGATTTTTCATGGAACGTATTTCTTTGTATTGTACACGTGCGTTTCGCTCGTTGCCATCTTGTTGAATATTCGACACCGAACCGGCCGAATATAATATGGTGCACAGCGGTTCAGTAGCAGCGGTAGCAGCCATATTGTGACAACAGTAGGACGCGGTGTACATTGCGAGGATGCATCGTCGCTGGAAGTATAATTTAATTTAATTAACCGTGTCGTGTTCCCTTTTAACGCGTGGCCGCGTTACTCAGCCTGCGAATTACACGAGAAATATGAGACTGAAATCGTGATCCATCGTCGGCTGGTTCCCTCACGCTCTTCGAGGAGTATTTTACAAACGCTCTTGCCTGTTTCCGACTGAGCGTAAACATTATCACCGTGTTCAAAGATGGATTACACGGGGAACAATACGATTCAATTGCCACAATTCTCCGAGTTGACGTCGCGATCGAACGCGTCGAAATTCGTCAGCAATGATGCGGAGCAAACGATTGTTTACACGACCGCCGTTAGCCAAAGTCAGACCAAGCCTAATTTGTTGGTACGATTCACTGGTTGACTTCTACGTATTTCGCATTGAGAATGTTCGTATTTAATTGTCCGATCGTTTTCTTCTCGTAGGTCAGTTCGGCGAGTAAATATACTGGACCAATGCTAACCTGGCCAGATCCTACTGCTCTGATGCAATTCTGTGAGAAGCAAGGAATCCAGACTGTCAACATTCCTAATTACAATCAGAACAATGCAATACTCAATGTACAAACAAATAGCTTGCCTATGAGGATCATACCTAACATTTGTCTGCCTTCGACTTCCCAGTCTGAAACTACAAAGCATGTAGAGACAAGGGCTGAAGATGGGAAACACATTCCGACAATGGTATAAAATACTTCTTTACAATTATAGATTTTTGTAGTTTCGAAAAGCATTTGTTTAATAAAGTATTGTTATTTCAGCAAGACGCCCAAGTTCAACTTCAGAGCCAAAGTGCCATGACAGAGTACATGCAAAANTTCCTTGTCGAAATCAGTGAAAAAATTGTCGGATTGTTCAACGAGTCGGAATTCACTCTTTTAACTGGCCTCGCAAAAGAAAACGTTCCCTATAAATTCGTCGGTCTTCTTTTACTTAATTAAATTCGACTTTTCTGCTTATGAATGATCGTTTTATTAATTTCNCAGACTGTCAACATTCCTAATTACAATCAGAACAATGCAATACTCAATGTACAAACAAATAGCTTGCCTATGAGGATCATACCTAACATTTGTCTGCCTTCGACTTCCCAGTCTGAAACTACAAAGCATGTAGAGACAAGGGCTGAAGATGGGAAACACATTCCGACAATGGTATAAAATACTTCTTTACAATTATAGATTTTTGTAGTTTCGAAAAGCATTTGTTTAATAAAGTATTGTTATTTCAGCAAGACGCCCAAGTTCAACTTCAGAGCCAAAGTGCCATGACAGAGTACATGCAAAAGTTGCAAGCTAGCACTCTGCCACTGTCTTTGCAAGCTACCACTGTGCCAGTGGCGTTGCAGCAGCTCATCAAAATTCAGTCGGAGCAAATGAAAAAAAATAAGACTGAAGAAGAGAAAGTGGAGCTCGTTCAGAACAATATACTCAACATTCCCAGTATTTCATTGATCAGAAACATTCAACTGCAAAATGGGAACAACAGTTACATGAACTCCGATCAGATGATGATTCCTATCAACCCGCACGACTTGAATATACATATAGAGCAAGATTCACAACAACAGGAGAACGAGAATACAGTGCCGTTGATGAAGATTGAGCAGCAAATACAAGCGGATGAACCGAAGACAAAGAAGAGGAAGTTCCGGGCAAAAATTGGGGAGATAAAAATCACTATTGGAATGGATGGCACGACGATGTACTGTTGTCCCGAGTGCAACGCGGTATCTGCGGATGAGGCGGAGCTCCAACAACACGTACAAGCTCACATACAAGTGCGTATTGAGGCGTTTGACGATCTTCGATTAACAATAAGTATGACGACTCAATGTAACGTTTTGTTTTACAGGAGCGTAAGTATGAGTGTAAAGAGTGCGGCGCGATGCTGAAACGCAAGGAGCATTTGGATCAACACATGCGCGGCCACTCGAACGAGAGGCCGTTCAAGTGTACCGTGTGCCACAAAGCGTTTAAGAGAAACGAGCATAAGACGAGACATTTCGATGTACATTTTGGGGAAAAGAAATACCCATGTCCTTTGTGCCACAAAGCGTTTTCCAGGAAAGATCATTTGAAGAAACATTCCCAAACGCACATGGGTAACAAGAAAAGTAGAATGAAGAAGCACGTGGAACAGAAGGAGTCTTTCGAGAAGGCTCCTGAGGCCTCCGCGATGCCTAAGGAGATGAATTTCGTGTTGAAGGACGGCGAATTTGTGAAGCAGGAGCCTAACCAGTTTCTACAGTATATACAGAGTCTGCAGAAGGACCAGAATCTGATGTACACGTTCTCCTCATTCAGAGAACAGGCGATGAAGGAGACGAACGCGCTGCAGCACCAGGCAGTGAACATGAACGAGATCCTGCCGCAGAATACAAGGTACTTAACGCCATCTTAGTCGTAATTTCGAAATCCAAAGCAATAAAGGCTGTTTACCGAGTAAGTGTCGCGGTTTAGCACAAGGAATAGAAGAATTCGTTAGACGTTTAATAATTAAGACACAGTCTAAAATTTTGATCAATATATTTTAATGCGTACCAATGAATATATATAGTCGACGAATTTCCGTGAGTGATAGAACAATTAAAAAAATTAACGGCCCGTTTTTTAATCTCAGCGGTTTTTGATTTTTATAAATGACAAAATGAAAATTTACCGACGGCTTGCAGTATGTGTGCGAGCACGCCACTGTTTTTGAAGTAAGATTAAAGAAAATTCTAGTCTACGGTTACAGAATAGAGAGACGAATGTGAGTCGCTCGAGTCTCTTTATTATAGAACACTAACTTTTCATTTACACGAGTTCCGCGAGTATATGCGTGACGATAAGACGGAGCTGAGTTTAAACTATAAATCTGCCATGATTAGTATAATTTTTTAAACGAATACCAATAGTTAGCGATAGAATACTGCCGGTGAATCTTTGGTGAAAAAGATCTGTAGAATATAACGTATAGAAATGCTATACGAATTTTACCTGACGGAGACTCAGTAGGTAGGTTGTTTCAAACTCGATCTCTGATTCGTCCGCAATCATATTTAAAATTTACCTTAAGACTATTTTTCCCCCAGTTTCCAATGCAACTTCGATGAATATATTTTTTATACGCATCGTTTTATTTTAGTGTTCTTAAGATAACTTTCTTCAACGAAAGCAATACGTATTAGCTTTAATTTCATATCGTTTTATCCTATATCATAATTTAAGGCGTAATTTTAGAGGGAAATGGACTAATCTGCTCAGTTGTTCAGTGTGATATCACGTTCTTTGCCAAAGAATATTCGATTAGAAGATATTCTCGACTGATCATTTTGCGGGTTATTTATTTTACCTATAAATAAACGTCCATTCCCTTACCTTTCTTTTACCTATCTATTATTTATTATTCACGATGGAGTTAGTCTCGCTGTTCATTTCGTTGAAACAATTTTTTGATATTTGATGTACGTAAATATCGTGACATTGCTCAAACTCAGGCAGTAGACCATTGAACGTATTTTAATGATCTCTTAGAGAGTGTTGACGAACAGCTCAGGATTTATTAAAGCGAATGGCACTAAAAGGAGGAGAATTGTACCGCGTCGTAATAGAACCAAAGAGTTTAAAAACGTTTGTGAAAATAGCAGTATTTTGTCTCTTCTTCCTAAAACGAACACTTCTTAATCCTGGAGAATAGCAGTTCGAACGGTGTCCTAAATGCCGATGGACTTTAAAGAAAATAAATAGAGTCCACGGTAGAAAACTTGTCCATGGAATTGAATTTAATCTCCTGGTTTAAGAAAGCAGCGGAGCAAAATTCTTTCCATTGAAGTTAGGTAGACTATAAGACGAAATGATCATTTTCGCGGGCGTAATACATAAGACGTATATTTTAACAAAGTGTTACTGGACGAATGATAGTTATGTACAATTTCAAAAGGAAAAGAAGTTGAACGATGAGAGGTAACACATGTATTTTTCAAACTAAAATATTTTTGAATAAAATAAGTGTGAAATTAGAATAAGTTTTATTGCATTCCTTCTAATACAAAAAACAGAGGGGTGTTTTTCTGATTAGTAGACTGCGGATTTCAATGTGAAATAGAAAATTTTNTAACTTTCTTCAACGAAAGCAATACGTATTAGCTTTAATTTCATATCGTTTTATCCTATATCATAATTTAAGGCGTAATTTTAGAGGGAAATGGACTAATCTGCTCAGTTGTTCAGTGTGATATCACGTTCTTTGCCAAAGAATATTCGATTAGAAGATATTCTCGACTGATCATTTTGCGGGTTATTTATTTTACCTATAAATAAACGTCCATTCCCTTACCTTTCTTTTACCTATCTATTATTTATTATTCACGATGGAGTTAGTCTCGCTGTTCATTTCGTTGAAACAATTTTTTGATATTTGATGTACGTAAATATCGTGACATTGCTCAAACTCAGGCAGTAGACCATTGAACGTATTTTAATGATCTCTTAGAGAGTGTTGACGAACAGCTCAGGATTTATTAAAGCGAATGGCACTAAAAGGAGGAGAATTGTACCGCGTCGTAATAGAACCAAAGAGTTTAAAAACGTTTGTGAAAATAGCAGTATTTTGTCTCTTCTTCCTAAAACGAACACTTCTTAATCCTGGAGAATAGCAGTTCGAACGGTGTCCTAAATGCCGATGGACTTTAAAGAAAATAAATAGAGTCCACGGTAGAAAACTTGTCCATGGAATTGAATTTAATCTCCTGGTTTAAGAAAGCAGCGGAGCAAAATTCTTTCCATTGAAGTTAGGTAGACTATAAGACGAAATGATCATTTTCGCGGGCGTAATACATAAGACGTATATTTTAACAAAGTGTTACTGGACGAATGATAGTTATGTACAATTTCAAAAGGAAAAGAAGTTGAACGATGAGAGGTAACACATGTATTTTTCAAACTAAAATATTTTTGAATAAAATAAGTGTGAAATTAGAATAAGTTTTATTGCATTCCTTCTAATACAAAAAACAGAGGGGTATTTTTCTGATTAGTAGACTGCGGATTTCAATGTGAAATAGAAAATTTTTAAGTATCACTTATTTTCAGACATTTCTTTACGGAATTCTTTACATCCTTTGGAGGTTTTTCTATGTACGCATAAAATCCGCAGTCAGATAATTAGTGAACTCGTATCGTGGTGTTATTGCTGTAGATGATCCTTGCCAGTTTCGAATAGACTCCATAAGTAATTCCTAAAAGCGATCCGAGCCAGTCGACGAAATGTCGGCTGAGCGTGACCGGAAACTGGAACCCGGTCCTCGGCGTGACGAACTCCACCTCGTGATCCTTTTCATTTTCCACCTCGTCCTCCAACTCCAAAGGCTCGAGACGATCCAACGGTTGGATATCGTTCGCCCAATCCTCGTTCGCGGCCAAATAAGTTCGTTGGGGCTGGAATTTCGCCCCGGTATCCTTCCCGTTGTCTTTCGGTTCCATCCGACTCGACCAAATTGACTTAACCGGTTCCGCTTCTAGGGCAGCCTTGCTCGTATCCTTGGCCAAAATTTTCTCCACGTTGCTCGCGTTCTCCGGCTTTCGAAACACGAAGTCGTACGTGGCTCGCAATTTTCCTAGCAGCTTGTCCAGCGGCTTAACTTCGCCGTTCGTACCTTCCGATGGAGAGGCGTTCATTTCTTGTTGAACCGGAAATAGCCTCGTTACCTGTGGCTTCGATTGCACTCTCGTCGCGGAGAGCTGAAAGTTGAACATTTTCCAACGACCGTCAAAGATATTCGTTCGGCCAATTTTAGAAGAACAGATTTAATTTGATTAAACGGCTCGATCAATTTCACTAATTAGATTACCGCCTGGTTTAAAGGGATCGTTCATTGTTCAAAGTTCTATCGCGAACGGTAAGGATTCTTCAAAGAGATTATCCGGACGTTCAGATAAAACGTAAACGAAGTTTCTCATCCCGGCGCGAGGAAGCGAAGGGGAAGAAATTCTCTTTGAACCCCTGCGCGCCTCTGTCATTACTTTAATCGAGCACCGAGTCCGGAAATGAAAATTCCTTGTCAAAATCAGTGAAACAATTGTCGGATTGTTCAACGAGTCGGAATTCACTCTTTTAACTGGCCTCGCAAAAGAAAACATTCCCTATAAATTCGTCGGTCTTCTTTTACTTAATTAAATTCGACTTTTCTGCTTATGAATGATCGTTTTATTAATTTCTCAGTAGAATACTCACGCAAAGGAGGCAGAACACGACGAGCAGAAGCTTCATATCGACTGGACGTGCGGTTTTTTCTATCTATGATTTTCTTCGTCCGCGGCGAAGTTAAGACTGAAGGACTCATTGATTTCAAAATCCATTTATACCGACGTGCGATGCATCGGCGTAGCGTCGCGATCCGACTAATTCCGTCGCTATTGCCTCCCCGACCCTCCTACACACGCCTTTGCCTCCTGGACACCATTGATACTCCGTTGCCCAACGGTAATCGCTATTCGGAGCACGTAATTCGTGGGCTAGGCTGGACGAGCAATAAACAATAACTTGGGTCAAGGTGCGTTGCAAAAGTTCGTGAGGGTGCTCGGAGGTGACCGCAAGACTACAGGTACGTGAAACACTTCTTTCATTTTAATTCGTAATGATTCATTACGTGGTATTTTATTCATAAGTAGAGTGAAGAGAGCGTAAGAGAGTGAATCATCTAAGGATTCGGTGGTCAAAAAATCGTCGATGAATCAATGTTCATTGTATTCGTAATCGTTGAATCATTTAGGAGATTCCTGTGGTTTTTAAAGAACGAGCCAGTATGTACATAAAAATCTCGTTTATTTATTAAAATTTATTTGACACTGTATTTCCTCGGAAAAGAGATCAGATACACTATTTGAATAGAAAATGTTACGGGGAATAACGCAGAGGTAAGAGGGATCTCAGCTCCTTGCTGAGGTTGCTCGAGGTGTCGTCCAGGTCGCGAACGGTCTGGTTGGTCCTCAGTTTTGCATCGTCCCGCGTCAGCTCGTTTCGTTCCAACACCTTCCCCAGAATCTTTTTCATCTGGGGACCGATCCCGCCCTCCGCCGAAGTTTGCAACGTGTTTAGAACTTCGTCCGAGTAGCCGGTGTACTTGCCGAAGCCCTGCTTCCTCGCGTCCTTGCTCAAAGCGTCGTACAAGTTGGCGAGCTGTAGCAGAGTCGAGCTCATCGGCACTTTCGCCCGTTTNGGAGGTGACCGCAAGACTACAGGTACGTGAAACACTTCTTTCATTTTAATTCGTAATGATTCATTACGTGGTATTTTATTCATAAGTAGAGTGAAGAGAGCGTAAGAGAGTGAATCATCTAAGGATTCGGTGGTCAAAAAATCGTCGATGAATCAATGTTCATTGTATTCGTAATCGTTGAATCATTTAGGAGATTCCTGTGGTTTTTAAAGAACGAGCCAGTATGTACATAAAAATCTCGTTTATTTATTAAAATTTATTTGACACTGTATTTCCTCGGAAAAGAGATCAGATACACTATTTGAATAGAAAATGTTACGGGGAATAACGCAGAGGTAAGAGGGATCTCAGCTCCTTGCTGAGGTTGCTCGAGGTGTCGTCCAGGTCGCGAACGGTCTGGTTGGTCCTCAGTTTTGCATCGTCCCGCGTCAGCTCGTTTCGTTCCAACACCTTCCCCAGAATCTTTTTCATCTGGGGACCGATCCCGCCCTCCGCCGAAGTTTGCAACGTGTTTAGAACTTCGTCCGAGTAGCCGGTGTACTTGCCGAAGCCCTGCTTCCTCGCGTCCTTGCTCAAAGCGTCGTACAAGTTGGCGAGCTGTAGCAGAGTCGAGCTCATCGGCACTTTCGCCCGTTTTAAGTAGCTTGACAGACTCGGCCTCGGCACCTGCGTCACCTTCTCGCCTAATCGCGTGAATCTGCAAGTATTTCAAAAATTAGCATTCTCGCCGAACGGTATTTTTTCCAGCTATTACCGATTAATTCAATTTTTTATCTTTACAGCAAGTATTAAGTATTAATTAGTTTAATCTCGTCGAGATGCTTGCTGAAATTCTTTAATGACAAGTTCGAATTGGTTCGGGGCAAGGAGCGTAGTCTAACTACGGATAATAAATCGTCTAGTAGGATTCGAAGTTGGGCTTTCGGAGATTGAATTTATGCGTTCCATTGGGAATAGAGTTTTCAGTTTCATAACAAGTTAATGCTGGGAGCGAGCCGAGCTTCCGTGTACTATATTCAATTGTACTAACTTTCGGGCGAGGCTCAGATCGATCTCATCCGGGCGCAGAACAACGAGATGTTCCACCTATCGCACCTTAAATTACCCGTGTCATCAAAATAGAGCTCGAGCTCGAACGACAACTCAGAATATCAAAATTGCTATCACAAGAATTAACATGCTCCAGTTTCTGTTCGTGTAACAAGTTTTAATCGATAGCTAATTTCTCTATAATTTCACGATACGCAAAATTCTAAGATAAAATATTCCAGTAGATCGAAATTTGGTATAACTAATGAAATGAATAATTGTGAAATTCTTTGCCTGTTCTCGTCTTCCTCTTCTTCCACGCTTTCAATTTTTTCTACAAAATCTCCTATGCTCTTCTCCTCGTCTATAAATTTCGACGTAGTGGGTTTTACGATTTGATAAACGTCGTGGACCACGCTATCTATGGTCGGTTCCTTTTTCTTCTCCTTCGTCTCGTTCGCAACGGTAGCGGACGTCTCCTCCGTTTCGTGATTTTCCTCCATAAACTCTTGATTCGTTTCTTGCTCCACGTGTATTCCTTCCGGTGTTTCGTAATTCGTTTCTGGCGTCGCGTAATTCGTTTCTGGCGTTTCCTCGTTTACCTCCGGTACTTCCTGATGCTCGTGACTTATCTCGCTAGGTTCAACGGGCTGCTCATCGTTTCCTTCAATATTTTCCTTGGAATCTTCTCCTATTTCCTCCAGTTTCGTCTGTTCGACTTTGTCGTTCGATTCGTCTACCGGTTCTTTTGGTTTCGACTCTTCATCGACGCCTGTTCCGTTTGATGCAAGGATGAGAGGCGGGGGTGTAGATATATTTGAAGACGCTTGTACATCTTGAGCTACGAGAGCCAAGGTAGAAGTCTGGACGGCTTCTTCCGCTTGCAATGCTTTTAGCTGCTCCACAGCGTGAAATATCACCTGATGATTTAAAAAAAAAAAGAATAAATGACGAGGAACGAATTAAGCTTATATCCGTGTATTTACCTGCATGGCTGCCGGAAGATAAGAGTCCGAGTAAACGGGCTTGGCGAAGGCAGGCGGGTTCCTAATAATCCCGCAGATAGCCTGAAGCAAAGTTTCGATATCGGAATTCGTTAAGTGGTGCAATAACTCTAGTAATAATAACTAGGATAATAACGTATCAGCTGTACTAATAGTCGAGGAAATTCACGACGGAGGAGTCTATGGGTTAGTCAGCGTTATAATTAAGACGGTAGGAGGAACAGGTAAAAGTTCCGGCGGAGGATCGACCGGATGTTCGAGGAAAAAACGACACGAGCTTAAACTTTCTCAGAGTTAATTAAAACTCGACCTTTTATCCGCGCCGACCTAAGTGACTCGACTTCTTTCTTACTTCTTATTCTATCTGCGAAGTTTTCGAAGAACTCTCCGATCGATGCGAACGGTCGATGGTACGTTAAAACATACCCGTTTAATTAATACCGCCTTAAGACGAAGCGTCGTTTTCTTCTTCGAGTAAACAGAATATAACTCGTAATTCGTTTTAAACTGTAATATAATTGCGACGCGAATGCCTCACCTGTCGCGACAGCAGGACCAACAGAAAACAGGCGACGGTCTTCATTCTGTTCTCTTAAACATCAATATCTTCGGTAGAAATCGTTGTTCTCCTCGTTGGCTCCCGGGACGATCGCACTGTCTATGAGCGAGCTTCAGGATATCATTTCCCCGTCGAGACAATCCGCGTCGGGCGGTCACCGAATCGCAACTGGACGATCGAACCGGTCCAGGCCGCCGTAGTATCGTCCGATTCTTTGATTTTGCTTCAAGGTTCGCGGCCGAGCGTCGCCGCCGGACTGGTCCCAGCCCTGTCTCGAAAAGGTTCTCTCCTAACGGTATATCGCTAATACATTCTCAACAGTTGTCCGCGACGAGGAAGAAACTCCGTTCGCGAACGTGTTGACGCGTGACACGCGAGCCGCGATCGGTATGCGTCGCGACGCGCGTCCGTCAATCGAAATTCCGCTACGCGGCTGACCAACTCGTTTCTCGATGTCAAACGTAGACTTTATATATTACAGAAATCGAATCAATACTCGTTTTCGTTAACTCCGTCTTGGAATTAATCTTGGACCGATAAACAAAGTTCAACGCGTTTGAAGTAGATTATTTTTCTTGGGAGTTAAATCAGATTTATTTATTTATTTAATTCACGGGAAATTAATCCTTTTACATATTGCAGATTTAATCGTCTATCGTCGAAATGATGGAAAAGAGCGAATCAGGGAGAGCGAGTTCGAACAATATGGTACTTTCGTTCTCGGAAGAACGCGACCTTGCACAAGGTTCCCGCGGCCGGGGGGAAAAAGGAACGAGAACTAGTGACCACTGTCCGATGGTTTCAAGGCGATTCGGTTATGGATCTCGAGCGAGCATAATCGAGAAAAGGTCGACCGGTCCTGGACACGTGTCCGCGCCGCCGCCGTCTTTCTCGACGCCTCTCTCGCGTCCTTTCTTTTCGCCCTGTCCGTCATTTTTTTCCTCGTCGAACGCTTTGAATATTTCTCAAAGCGTTCGCTCTGATTTTGCAATCTGCGGTGGAAGTTTTATTTGCACTCGAGATGATGTTCTACGAGGAAGTCTTTTTGACGCGACGACGTCGAGTAGAATAATTGTTGATTGGCCGGAAGCAGGAATTAGATTTTATAATGTTATGAAAGGGGAGCGGTTTCGTTTAAAACGCGATAGCGTGGATGCCTCGAGGTGTCCGAGCGCCGTAGCACAATTTGGTAATTGCGCTGTTATCTCGGAGGCATGTGGGTACCACCATTCGATAAAGGGAATCCTCGCGAACAGGAAGCGGTATATATTGCTGCTCGTAGACGCATCTACGCTTTTCACGCAGTTACATTTGGTTCAGTGAATACTTTCGTGATTCAAAGGAAGCGATGGCTTTGGTTTTATTCGTGATTTTCTTGGTAAGGCACTCATATTCTAATCCAAATAGAAAGCTATTATCTTTCGTCTCTCTAATGGGATACACGTATTCAGCTGGCTGGAACTTATGCCAAGCCCGCAGAATTGGAATCGTCGATCAATAATATCGATCAGGCCACAGATTTGGACGTCCAGAATCAAGATCTCGTCGTCGCCTCGACTCTCAAAGATAGCATAATTCAAACTGTGAGTATACCGCGGGAATGTGTCTATTCATTTGTAAGACGTAACAGGGGATTCGTCGTAAATGATAAAGCTATTCGGCTTCGGAGCCTCTTGTTCGTAACAATAAAATGCAAATAAAACACTTCGGAAAGGACCATAAATCGCGGGTTTACGCTGCGCGCAACGCGGCCCATAAAACGAGCATAACGGAAGTTCTTTATGCGCGCCGCAGAAATTACGCCGCTGGTTACCTTAAGCTCTTCCACCTCTGACGGATCTATTTCGAGATTTTAAAATCTCGGGGGATAAATTTTGATAAAGCGCAGTTTGTGTTCGGTGTAATTCTGAAAAATGCCGGGCATAACTCAAGAAATTGAAATCCCCTTTTCTACCGTCCTGATTACAATTACGAAAGTACGGGCAGCCAGATTTCAAGCTTGACGAAAGGGAATTGAATTTTCAGTCTGACGGCACCAGCACCACTCCGAAGCCGGGTCTGTTCGCCTGGTTTCTGACACCGTTGACCCAGAATCTTCAGATCAGTCCCGAAGCTCTTCAGAACCGCGTCACACAGATCCGAGAGACGTTGAGCAACCTGGGCTTGCGAAATCGTGACACCAACGGCAAGCAGTTAACCGGGAACGCGAACAATCTGGTGCATCTCGCTGGTCCCAACGATTCGGGTTTCTACACGAATCGCTTGGAACCGGCTGGGTTCTTCGGTGGCAACGGTTGGCTGGCGAACAAGGGAGGAATTCTGGGTGGCCCAGGTGCGATTCTATCCACCGGAAGCGTCCTCACGGACTATCCCACCGCGTACAGGCGGAAATAGACGATAAGGAGGTTCCAAAGATGATTCCAAAAGAGAATCCGTCAAGAAAACGGCGGAAGGGACGGTAGTTTTTAATGTTCGAAAAATTATATTGGGACATGGCTTTTGCTTGTGTGAATTTTTATTAGTTTGGGTCTCGAAGAACGCTTTGCAGGAATAAAGACGGATCGTGGAACAATAAATAGTTGTCGGAGCGGTGAAGTTGACAAGGGAGATGGACGGAGAAGAAATCGCAAGCGTAAATAAAAATGTACATTAAAGGGAATCGGGGGCAAATAGAGTAAACAGATAATTCCGAGGGAACGTGCGCGAGACGGAAGTGGAAACTTTTCTGTTGGCTCGCCGCGCCCGTTAAGGTCCGCGGAGGAGAAAGCTTTTCAATAAATAAGCAGCTTTCGACGAATGGAAGAAATTTTTCCGCACTAAATACGATTCTTTTTGCGCGCCGCTCTCCCCAGCGCGATACTTTAATGAGTCAATAATCTCCCGAGTCTAAAAGCTAATAGGGGAAGAGAAGTTTCCTTCGAAAAACTCCTCGCAAGTTCCTTGTTCTTGTTACACGGTGTTACAGCCCCGCAATTTCTCGAATGCCTGTCTGCTTCCTCGCCCGTCGATAACAGCTTCCAAAGCAAATTCAATTTCCTTTACAACTATTTAATAGCCTCGTATATAAGATTAAAAGCCGGGTCGCGAGAGCGATGATCCATTTTTGGGAATTTAATCTTCTTCCCACGACGAAGTTATTTTTCGTTTCTAAGAATCGCGCGGTATTCTCAAGCAAAATTAATTAACGGATTCTATCAGCCGGCCACGCGCGTGCTCATACCGCCAGGACGTAACTCGCGTTAGAATTGTTCCGCGATTTCGATATCAAAGTTTTAACGAGCTCCCGTCGCAATATGCGTGCACTCTGCATTTCCTCCGAAAGGAATCGGTATCAGTCGCAGGAGCGCGTGTACCCGACGGAAAACGCGATTCAACAGAAATGCATTACGTCTCGTTTTACAATTCACTGCGCGATCAAAAGCGAATGAAAAACGAACGCGCTCCCCGTTGCGACGATTAATAAATGCAGATCGCATCTTTTTACCCGGAATTTTTTCGGGCGGTATTTACAGGCCAGAGAAAAATCGCATGACGTATAGCGTTCGCTAAAAGCCGGAATCGCGAANACTCGTTTTACAATTCACTGCGCGATCAAAAGCGAATGAAAAACGAACGCGCGCTCCCCGTTGCGACGATTAATAAATGCAGATCGCATCTTTTTACCCGGAATTTTTTCGCGCGGTATTTACGGGCTAGAGAAAAATCGCATGACGTATAGCGTTCGCTAAAAGCCGGAATCGCGAAATGTGGTTTTATCTGAAAAAACCGGCGATATATCAAAGGATGGTGGGAGATACGTTCGGGTGGGGACCGTGACAGCTCGAGCGAGCGCGTCAGGGCGGCAGTCGAGGCTCGTCGGTCAGCGGGGGAGGTCGTCTTTTACGAATACCGTGCAAAGCTCGTAAACGCGCGGCGGCGGGCAACGTGTATACAAATAGTACGCAATAGTAAACGAAGCCTTTCAGGTAGTAACTGTTCGCGTACAACGTCGCCTCGCCGACCGATTAGACGAAATCGCGTGTGAATTCGTGTGGTGTTCACTTTGAAACGCTTCGGTTGATCGACCGCGCCACCCTCTCTTTCTTTCCCTTTGGATGATAAAGGGGCTGACTCGGTCCTCTTTGGTCCAGCGGTAAGAAAAGGGATGAGGGGGACGATCGAGTAACGAGGCTGCCTCTGGGGCGTTCGTCGTCGATTTTCATGGAGCATGGAAACCACGTGCGTTTCGTACCACGTGTGACACGATCTTTTTACCGGTGAGTCCATTTTTCGCTTTGATTTACGACTCGAACGTTTCGGTCGGCGAGAACCGCGCGTCCTTTTCGGGAATCGCGTGGGTCGAATAGACAGGTGCACGCTAGGAGTTATTTATTTATTTCAAAGTCGCCGTGCGGACGCTTTCATGTCCACTCTGTTTATTAGTCATGCGATGCGTAATGCATTAAGTGGATTAATATGAGCCGTAAAGTAATAGAATTTTTTGGTCCGGGGAAGGGACGCGTAGGTAGGCGTCGGGACGGGATTCCTTTTGCACCGTAATTGAAAGAAAATGAGGGGATTGTAAATGACGTTTTCAGCGCTTTGTGTGGAACGAGTAGGTAGGAATTAGGAGAAATTATTATGAAATTGAATTACCGTAGTTATGAAATTTCATTGAAATCCACTCCATCGTCCACTGTCACGCTTTATTTAATAACGAGAAATGCCAGGAGGGCGTATAGTTCATAATACGTTTTCATGCAATTTCGAAAACTTTCTATATGGAATTAATTGAACGGATCGAGGTAAACCATCCCGGTTTCCCAGAATATACATATAAGATTGCTAATTTCTTTCCGGAACAGTTGAGCAGTTCTTCTGAAAAACGATATCCCTTAATTTAAATAAAAATCCATTTAACTCCGCGCGGAGGAGAAAAAGCCGGGGACGATGAAATTCTGCGGAGCGGGAGAATTTTTTTTTGTAGGAGTAACGTTGGATGCGAAAATTCATCAAATTTTTCCCAACTAAAATTTTTCTCCCTGGTCGCGATATCGAGAATTTTCGCGAGCGAAAATTGAGAAAGCTGGTCGCGTGTACAGCGAATACCGGAATTATTTATTTAAGCCAGCAAAGATTTATACCCGGAGATCGCGAAGAATCATGGGAACCACTCCGCCAGCCTCCTCTGGGAAATAAAAAAGAAAATCTCTGTATTAATATTAACAAAATTTATTTCCCCCATCGAAAATTGTCTCGCGTAAATACAAAAATCGACGTTCGATTGGCATCGGTTTAATAGCTGGAACTAGATCCAGATCTCGTCGCGCGGAAAAAAAAATATGGACGGCGCAATATAATATAGATTAAACATACGCGTTTGACAGAGGAAAATGGAACACGGGAAAATAAAACCGTGTCGTCGGCTGAAACGAGATAAAAAATATGAGGACGGTGGTGCCGTGATTAAAACAAATGATTACAAGTTTCCAATACGGCAATTCCTCTTCGTAAACAGTAGGGAACGACCAAAAATTTTTAGCCCCCTCTCAACCGCGTTTTAACGTCAGTTTCAATAATCAATTTCAACAAATTTATTCCCCTGTTTCGCGAATATACATATTTCCATATTGAAACGTTCATTTATATTCGACGCGTGGACGAGGATTTAGAAATTGTTTCATCGAGGTTCGATTACGGTAATGTGTCCGGCTGATTTTACGATTCCGAAATAAACAAATTAATATCAAACCGGGCGGCCGATCAGAGGGAAAAATGACCGCTTCCTAGAAATTGTTATTTATCCTTTCATCGTTGGAAACGTGTTGTCGATTCCATTCTCTGTGCCTCAAAAATCAAAAACGAATTGTTGAAACGCGTTGTACGTGTAGATAGCCTCAATTGACTAATTGGCGGCAAACACAATTTTATCTATCTTTAAACGAGTTTCGTTTCGTATCAGCTTGTGTAATTGCGAAGGTAGACGTGTTTCCTTTTTTCTAGCCCGTTTGTAATCGCTGACGTCCAACCGTCATTTTTTCCTGGACAATAAAAAACATCGTCGATTCCCTGGAAATGATATAGAATTCTCATGTATTCTAGCGTAACTTTTGCCGGCTAATAATAACGATACAGGGACGTGAAACAAGACGTTGTATAATTTCTCGCATTGCAGAGATCAAGAAGCGGAGATTAGCCAAAAATAAGCTCGGTCTCGCAATTAACGAGCCGTTCGAGATAAAGTTGCACCTAACAAGAAAACACGTAAATTCTCATGGCGCGATGAAAATCTTGAAGGTTATCGGCGCGCGGCGCGAGCCACCCTCGCCGCGTTATCGCTAGCCGTAAAAATATGCGTCGAACGAGGGCCGTTTCTTTTTTTGCTATCAATTCGCAGTGAATCAAGCCCGGCAGGATTATTTTTACCTGAACGGTAACGTGACCGAGGGGAATAAGTCGCGGCCGAAAAGAGCGTTTCGCGATTCCTCGACAGCCAGCTATCGTCCGTCGAAAGACTTTTCAGGCACGCTATTCAAGGTAGAGAGAGTTCGTGTCAGAGTTCGACTTTAGATTTAGATAGCGTTACGCGAATAGCCGGCCGACTGTGAAGAGCGTTGGAAACGGTTTGTCATGACGTTAAAAGAAGTTTAAATCGTCTTTATAGAACGCGTCTCTGTCTTCGACGTATTAAACGTACTTTTTCGTCGGGCGACAGTTATGAAACGACGTCAGCTAGATCTTACGAGAATACGCTAATGGAAACTGACAGGGGACGTCTGTGCGCGCAGTGAGAAAGATTTTCTCTGATTTTTCCGGCCGAGGTTGCGTAATATTTTCATAGAATATTGCGTTGTATCTTCCCTTCTGTTTCCGTTTATGTAACTGCGACGGATCGTCGCCGCGACGACTTTCGCGCGGGGATCGAGCCGAGCTCCGTTGAAAGGGAAAAAGCTCGTCCATCCGTCTCTATGATCCATTCCAGTTTCTTTCCCCTTTTCTTTGCATGACGTATCGGTTAGCAATAAAACGGGTCGGCAGACGTAGATGAGGATCGATGATATCAGACCTTTTTCCTCTCGACTCTTTCCACTTTGGAATTCGATCGAAAACTGGCTTTTATTGCGTCCCACGTAGCGGGATCAGTCTTCGTTTCGTTGTGCGCGAGTTGAAACAGGGACACCGAGACTCGTTCTAATTGAACGACCACGTGCCTGCTTCTGTCGGCCGTATGTAAGAACGAATATTAAACTCACCCCGCATTCGGATCCTTTGTTTATACGTAATTAGCGTCCTCGTGGATAATGAACGCTTTCAGGAATGCTCCCGGCGGAATTCCGTGACACTCTCACGGTTGGAATATTAAGGCTTCAAAGAACACCGACGAATTTCTAAGTTAATTTAGACTGCAGAGAGACGCGTGTACAATTTCTAGACAAATTAGAATTCGCCTTTCTCAAAGCGAACAAGAAAGTCCGTCGTTCCACGATAATCCTCTTGACTCTTCGGCTCGAAATCGCTGATCAAGGTCCGTTTAGATCGGCAAGACGGTCTACGGGGGGCATTGCATCGGGTCGAACCGTTCAATTATCAATGAATCACGTCACTCGGATCGTTTATATTTGCCCGATGGCAAACGTCGGACGGGGGAGACAGAGGAGGCCCGCGTCTCGGTGACGCAAACGAGAATCTCGCGTTTACGCGGGCACGTGGTGACTGAGAGGTGACTGTACCTGAGACAAAAAGGAGAAAAGTCTACTAGTGGCGGTCGAGGATCCTCGAGGGGTAGTAGTAGTATGGTCCGTGCAAGGTCGGACGCGGCTCAATAAGCCTGCACCGGATAAGCCAAGGTCGAGTATCTCGCTCCTTGCGTTCGTAATTCAATTAACCGGGCTCCTTCGCGAGTTAGAACCAGTCTCTTTTAAAACAATAGGCCAGCCGATACGGCTAGGAACGAGTCCGGTCGACGTCGCGATCTTAAAAGGGAACGCGCTTTATCGAAAAACGTTCGCTTTGGAAATTCGAACCGGCCGCGTACTGACATCCTTTTATTTCAAGGAAAGCTGGAAAAGCTCTCGAACTATATAAAACCGGTATAAAGTGTTTAGACATCGAGACGGCCGGTTAATGGATCCGCGAATAACGGCGTGTCGAATTTCCTTTCGGAAACCTCCCCCGGCCGAACCGAAAAATTTTTGACGGATCCGCTTTCGTCGCATTATCGGCGTACGTGTCGCCGTATCGCTTCGGGTATTTACCGGAAGAAGCGAATGGGGTAGGTTCAAGGATAGGGCGAACTTCTCCGAAGGATCCCGCTCGGATATTCCGCCCACGTTGTCGCTATTCTTCCCTTTCTATGCAGATTGCGAACTCGCGCTGCGTCGCGACGACCCTGCGTCCCACGTGTTACCGATGCGTGCCAAATTGATAATGAAACAACATCGAATTCAACCGCTTTGCATCGGTTCCGAGGGACCAGTCGTTCAGCGAAATAATAACTTCAGCCCTTCGCGAACGTCGACGTGTTCGCGTGTATCGGAATATTCCGCGCGACGACGTTCGTGCAATAATTATAAAGGACAAAGTTCGCCGCTGCTCGAGAGAGATAATCGAATACAGTAATTAGAAGTTAATGCGAAGTGCTGGAAATTCGAATGCGAAGTTATCTTTAGACGCTTTCATAGTTGATAGTAGAGTACTTTCGAAGTGCGAGCCTCGGAATCGTGACATTTAATCGATACCGTGGTTGGCTTCGTTAGCTCAATTAATGAAGTACAGTAACATGCATGTATCTGTAATGAAGCACTCGTATTCGACGCTTAACGAACTGTGCGCCGATATTCATATCGTATCCAAATCCGCCACACCTCGCGTCATCAAACGCCATTCAACGATTTTTTATCGTCAAGAACGAGTCCGCGTCGTTCGTCGGATTTGCCTCGTGAAATTTGATTAAATTCGGCTGCCCACGCGAACGCGGTACTCCTCACGAGGATACGGCTCATCGCCGTTGGCCGAGAGCCGAGCCTATCGATTTTCTTAACGCGCATCTCTCCTCTGAAAAAAACTTTCGTTCTTCACTCTTGACACAATTCCCTTTTCGCCGGGCCGGAAACGTGGCCAATGGAAACGGAAGCCGGGCTAAAGGAAAACAGTTTGTCTTCCGGGAGAATGCCAAGTGTATCGAGGGCGCTTTTGGAAACCGCCCAGAGCGGTTTGGGAAATCTTAACGAGGAACGCGAAACTACGTAGAAGAATTAAACTTCTGATCCGTCGTGGGCGTAGTTCAAAACTTTACAATGGCTCGTGCGTTCCGTTCGCGCCTACGTGTCGGGAATCCATTAAACCTGGAACCAAGAGAAAAGTTCAATTCGCGTTTCGGGAACCGTAGGAAAAAGATTTACGTCCCGATTGTTCGATTACTCTCCGCCGCGGCGAGAAAAGTGCAGCGAACGAAATTGCATCGGTCTGTGTATTTAGTTTTCACGAGGTTCGGCCGCGGAATTGGAAATTATCAATTTTCCCGCTGGAGATAACGCGTTTCCGTTTAATTACTGCGCGAACTATTGCTACTCTCCGCTGGCCTCAACTTTGCTCGCGACTCGCGTCGCGTGCGTTAGCGAATCGCAACGTTGATTCATCAGATACCGCGCGCGACGCACACCGTCAAGCTTGTTCTGTAAATATTAGTCGACCGAATTGCAAATACTATTAGGCGAGTTACGATATTCTAATTTAAACGCGAAACGTTCTATTTCCCCAGGAACGTTTATTCAAAGACATTGGATCGTTTCTTTTTCACCATAAATATGTATGTATTCCATCAATACTGCTTCCTCGTTTTCCTCGAGAAGCGTAAGCGATTCCGCCTTGAAAATGTTGAAGAATCTCAAAGGTACTGGCGCGGAACAAACGTATCTCGCGAGGCATTTTCAATCTCGAAAACAACGATGAATAGGAAACGCACCAAAAAAAGAAGGGGGACAATCAGGTTTCGCGGCGCGGTTAAACGGAACCGGTCCGCGGAGCTAAACGACATTAAAATTTATGAAAATCGTCTGGAGTCTTTCTTTTGTGCTCTGAAAAAGAAACGCGAGCAAACAATATCCCTCCGGTCTCCCCAGGTTTTCGTCCATAAATTTCCATTCACCGCTGCCGCGGCTCGCGAAAACAATCGGGACCGTTACCATCTGTGTTCGTTTTCACGGTTTTTTGCGAGCCCCGACTGTCGCCGGGGAATGGAAATGAACACTCCTGAAAGTTGTTACCTCGTTTCTCCAATATTTAACTAACTTCGAGAGATCAAGAGTTCTCATCGATCGGTCGCGGTTGACTTAACGTCACCCTTTACATTTTCCTATTATTCCACGTTTTTTCGTCAGAGTTTTCGTTTCGTCTCGTTCTTCGCGACCGTCAAACGTCCCGGGCCTCGAATTTCTCCTCGATTTACTTTTGAGCCAGGGTCGTTTCATCCCTATCTCTCATCGCTCGCCGATTCAGTTTTTCATGCGTGTACGCTCTTTATCCGGCGGACCCTTTTACCTCGCACAATACATTCGGACCGTCAGGAACGGCGCCGAGGTCGGGGTTCAAGGCTGTCTCTTTGAACGCGTGTGTCGCAATCTTTTTGGTGCTGGCCGACTTCTTACAGAGCTGGTTACCACGTTCTTTGTTCACGGTTCTGCAAAGAAGCGAACGCGGTGCGAAAGGATTCCACGTTTTACGGCGAGCGAAGTGGGTTAAGTGAAATTTTCATTCTCGAAATCCCCTTCTTTCTAAAAAAAATCGTTTCCCATCTCGAGAGCGAATTCCGTGAGAAAATACTTAGAACCTTCTTCTAAAAACCGAAGACCGAACTCGCCGCTGTGACTATTTAACGATCGGGATCGCCGAATCGTCGATTTCGATGCATAATCCACGTATATTCCGCGCAAAGAATCGAGCAAAGGCGGTCCCTTTATTAATAGCCGCATCGATCCCCGTCGATCAACAGTATGTACGAAGACGGCTGGCAGAAATCGTGTTTGCGTCATGGTTGACGTAAACCTGCACAGATTCGCTTTATATCCCTTGGACGGTAACTCAAAATGCCTGGAATTCCTCCGGAACGCATCGTCTAGATTATGATTCCGTGCCCTTTGCCAGCCAGCTGACCGTCGGATTCCTGTGGCCTACTTTGAGAACGAAAGATTAGAAGATGACGTAAGACCGCTCGGTGGCTACTAAAAACTTCAATTAGAATTCGGCTCGAGAGATAGCTAGTAGTACGAGTCAATCATGTCCGCCGCGCGACGAATCGTACGACCACACGCGAAGTTAATAAAATAAATAAAAAGCGTCTTCCGATCTCGCCTTCGTAGAACGTGTGATTATATTTTTTACAAAAAGTTCTAAAACTCACGAACGTAGTGGGTGCCTCGTGGGTGGAGTACAGTTTATAGGTTTAGCAATTTCCCGGGAAGCGAGTAGGTTTCTCCGAAGGTTAGTATATCAGTTGTGCCGTAACGTGTTCGTAAGTGGCACTAGAGAGCACATGTGTTCTCCGGAAGCGTACATCTCCCAAGTTTCGGTGCTCTCGAGCGTGGCAAGTTGGCGCGGACTTTCAAGTGGCTTGGCCGGCTCCTTAATATTTAAATAGAGCTAATATCCTTCCCCCGGGAATGTTTAGAGAACTATGTCGAGGACGCGCATAGTTCTCTGGCGGCGTACCGAAACCCGCCTTTACAAACTCGTAGAACTTTAGGGAGATCCTTTTTCTTTTGCAGAATTCTCATTGAGGCGGCCGGCGACGACGGCGGCGGCGAAAGGTAACGCGTAGAAACATGGGACTGGCCGGCGCGATGACCTCGAAAGAGTCCGAGAAACCGGCGATTTATCGAGTCGTGCGCGCGTCTCGGGACCGAAGCGGCGATAATTCGAAGTGAAACGATGTTAATTACGGCGTTGGACAGGCGTGTGATCGGTGGCGCGGCAGCGGGTCGCCTAACGAGCGCGAAAAAACCGAGTCGACCGAGAAAGGGTCCCTGCTAATTGGATATACCTGCCTACCGATACAGAGATTGACGTTCCTTCGGAATAATCGCCGGTTAGCTCGTTAACTCGCCTCCGTATTGAGTCGGTAGACACGCCGCGAGATCATCCGGACCATTATCGATCATCGAAATGAAGCTGGGGGACAACGTAACTATGGAAGGTAAGGGGCTCTCGTTATTGGCTGAACCATCCTAGAAACTGCATGCTAGACACGAGCCTTTGGTGATACACATCAAATCTGTTTCAGCGTACATTTTTTTGATCCGTATAAAATTGAGGTGTTAATTGTACCGCTGTTATTGATTGCGGTAGCGAGGTTTTCTCGTCGGTAAACATCGACGTTTGCCTCATCAGACTTCGTTGACATATACCTACGTATATGCTCCTCCCCTTCGCTCGTTATCCAAATATTCGGGCACCGAACTGTGATGAGGCAAACTTCGCCTGTTTGTAGGAGACATTGCGCCGGCAAGAACATTCGGTACGTGACTGTCGTACGGAAAATTGGTCGAGGAGGTTTTCGTCCACGAAATATTTATCTCGCATCGATCTCTTTGCATGTGCATTATTTAAGGAAGTAGATAGGTCACGGATAGGGAAATGGCGGGGGGGGGCCAGTAACTTTCGATTAATTAATATCGTTTAATCGTCGTGCCGGGGAGCGATACCGATTGGATTACCAATAATCAATAACGTCGTTTCATTACGCGCCGAGCAGTGTGCATATTCGTTAGCCAACGCGATGCGGATCCAACCGGTCGCAGTTGATTATTTACTGATAATTCAGCGAATCGAATCGAGCGACAAACTCCTGCCAACATTGAAACAGCGCTGAGCCCTGTGCATATTATTCTAAATTAAGTCCTATTCAAAACGGGATTTAATCGAAATCGAAATTAATCACGGCCTCGACCCTCGGATGTCCGTTCTTTGCGCCGCGGACAATTTTTAATCAGAGACGTACAAAGAAATCACGTATCGACGGGCTACTTGCTTTCTCGATCGTCCGAGCACGAGGCGATCCGTCGGAATTTCATTAAACGCGGCCGCGTAAATCGTGCATTCGCTGATATAATCGACGTGAATAGCCGGTGTTTACATGCCTTAGACGAGTTTATCGCGGCGCCTGGATCGATTCCAGGCTGTGATCGACAACCGAACCCATTAATCAGTGTAAACTCGATTAAGAGTCACGAAACGACCCCCTTTCGGACCTCTCGCACTCTCTCCCTCTCTCTCTCTCTCGTTCTCGCTCTGCATTCAGGGGTTAAGACCGAGAGACAGAATCGACTTAATTGAACCCCGTGAATATTTTTCCTGGAAATAGATTTGGCATTTCGATCCGGGGCATTTCCTTAATTGAGAAATATGCGAGGTTTNGCCCTTTCGGACCTCTCGCACTCTCTCCCTCTCTCTCTCGTTCTCGCTCTGCATTCAGGGGTTAAGACCGAGAGACAGAATCGACTTAATTGAACCCCGTGAATATTTTTCCTGGAAATAGATTTGGCATTTCGATCCGGGGCATTTCCTTAATTGAGAAATATGCGAGGTTTTAGATTGCAATTCTCAGACACCGGGAAACGGCTTTGTGAAAACGAGGGAAAGAAGGGTTGGATGGAAACGAGGTTGTCAAGAAGGCCAATCGATAAACCGCACTCGTTTATCTTTTCGCCGTGAAATTGCAAGAGAAAAAGCATTCTAGTCGCAGTTAATTAACATCCGAGCCCGATTAAAATCGAACTCTCATTAGGTATTATTATAGGGGTAAACAAATGCCGGGCCGGCGAAGTCGGGGATAGAATTATCCGCGAATATACGTATATATCGTACGTATGCATTTCGCTCGCGGATTTTTGCGCAAATCGAGCATGTGCGCGGGTGCACACGTGCACACACAATACACATCACCTTGACACATTTCCGGAATTAAAGGGACGCGAGCACGCCGGCTCGTTTATCATCCGCGCTATCCGATAAAATATTTTCATCATTATCTGCGAGAGAGAAGCGTTTCGAGATCCCTTTTCAGACGTCTCCCGCTACCAATATCCTTTCTGCGTACTCGAGTCGGTTTCAATACCAAAAATGAAATTGCACCGCCGCTTCGAGAGATTTTCCACGGTCGGGAAAGAATTTTTGTATCCG